>CM055122.1:78821179-79057725 GCA_029206835.1 Rana muscosa | reverse complement strand
ATATAAAAAAAAAATTATTGAAAAAAAAAAATTACACACAAATTTAAAATATTTTTTTGTATAATATTATACTATGATTTAATTGAAAATTGTAATTAATGAACAATTATAAAATTGTTCAATTACATTTTCTATATTATGTGAATTTATATATTACTCAAATTAATATATATATATATATATATATATATATATATATATATATATATATATATAAAACTATAATTTTAAAATATTACTTTGTTAGCGTAAAAAAATAAAAAAATAATAAATAATAAAATATATATACATATATATATTAAATTGAATTGTAATTCACTTAACTGAATTTTAAATTTTAGCCTACAAATCTATATAAAAAAAATTATATAGGTATTAATTATTTCAATATATTATAATTTTAATAATTGATCAACACGTATAATTTAATATTCTGAATTCCAAAGATAAAAATATATTTATTATTTTACAAATTAAAATAATTATTAAATTTTAAAAAATAATTTATTACCAACACCACACAACCCTACCCATTATTATCTCTCTCTCTCTCTCTCTAGAGAGAGAGAGAGAGAGAAATATATATCTCTATCTACAAACACACACACACTCACTTAAACAAAATATAACCATAATAAAATTAATCAAAAAAAAATATTTATTACATTTTTTAAATTACAAAAAAACCACATATAAATATTAATAACAAACGTGACTTTAATAATATGAGAAAGAGAGAGCGGAGAGCGAGAGAGCGAGCGAGTGAAAGAGAGAGGGAGAGAGCGAAAGAGAGAGAGAGAGGGGGGAGAGGGAAAGAGAGGGAAAGAGAGAGAGGGAAAGGGGGAAAGAGAGAGGGAGAGAGAGAGAGGGGGGAAAAGAGGGAAAGAGAGAGAGGGAAAGAGAGAGAGGGAAAGAGGGAAAGAGAGAGAGGGAAAGAAAGAAAGAGAGAGAGGGAAAGAGAGAGAGGGAAAGAGGGAAAGAGAGAGAGAGAGGGGGAAAGAGAGAGAGAGAGGGAAAGAGGGAAAGAGAGAGAGGGAAAGAGAGAGAGAGGGAAAGAGGGAAAAAGAGAGAGAGAGAGGGAAAGAGAGAGAGGGGGGAGAGAGAAAGAGAGACAGGGAAAGATGGAAAGAGAGAGAGGGAAAGAGGGAAAGAGAGAGAGAGGAAAAGAAGGGAAGAGAGAGAGGGAAAGAGAGAAAGAGGGAAAGAGAGAGAGGGAAAGAGGGAAAGAGAGAGAGGGAAAGAGGGAAAGAGAGAGAGGGAAAGAGAGAAAGAGGGAAATAGGGAAAGAGGGAAAGAGAGAGAGGGAAAGAGAGAGAGGGAAAGAGAGAGAGGGAAAGAGGGAAAGAGAGAGAGGGAAAGAGGGAAAGAGAGAAAGGGAAAGAGGGAAAGAGAGAGAGGGAAAGAAAGAAAGAGAGAGAGGGAAAGAGAGAGAGGGAAAGAGGGAAAGAGAGAGAGGGAAAGAGGGAAATAGAGAAAGGGAAAGAGGGAAAGAGAGAGAGGGAAAGAAAGAAAGAGAGAGAGGGAAAGAGAGAGAGGGAAAGAGGGAAAGAGAGAGAGAGGGAAAGAGGGGAAAGAGAGAGAGAGGGAAAGAGGGAAAGAGAGAGAGAGAGGGAAAGAGGGAAAGAGAGAGAGAGGGAAAGAGGGAAAGAGAGAGAGAGAGGGGAAAGAGAGAGAGAGGGAAAGAGGGAAAGAGAGAGAGGGAAAGAGAGAGAGGGAAAGAAGGAAAGTGAGAGAGGGAAAGAGAGAAAGAGAGAAAGAGAGAAAGAGGGAAAGAGGGAAAGAGAGAGAGCGAGGGAAAGAGGGAAAGAGAGAGAGGGAAAGAGAGAGAGAGAAAGAGGGAAAGAGAGAGAGGGAAAGAGAGAGAGAGAGGGAAAGAGATAGAGGGAAAGAGAGAGAGGGAAAGAGAGAGAGAGGGAAAGAGAGAGAAGGAAAGAGGGAGAGGGAAAGAGAGAGATATTAATAACAAACGTGACTTTAATAATATGAGAAAGAGAGAGCGAGAGCAAAAGAGAGAGAGAGAGAGGGGGAAGCGAGAAAGAGAGAGAGAGGGAAAGAGGGAAAGAGTGAGAGAGAGAGGGAAAGAGGGAAAGAGAGAGAGAGAGGGAAAGAGGGAGAGGGAAAGAGAGAGAGGGAAAGAGAGAGAGGGGGAAAGAAAGAGAGGGAAAGAGAGAGGGAAAGAGGGAAAGAGAGAGAGGAAAAGAGGGAAAGAGAAAGAGAGAGAGGGAAAAGAGGGAAAGAGAAAGAGGGAAAGAGAGAGAGGGAAAGAGAAAGAGGGAAAGAGAGAGAGGGAAAGAAGGAAAGAGAGAGAGAGAGAGGGAAAGAGAGAGAGGGAAAGAGAGAGAGAGAGAGGGAAAGAGAGAGAGGGAAAGAGAGAGAGAGGGAGAGAGAGAGGGAAAAGGGGAAAGAGAGAGAGAGGGAAAGAGTGAAAGAGAGAGAGAGGGAAAGAGAGATAGGGAGAGAGGGAAAGAGAGAGAGAGGGGAAAGAGAGATAGGGAAAGAGAGAGAGAGGGAAAGAGGGAAAGAGAGAGGGAAAGAAAAGAGAGAGAGAGGGAAAGAGAGAGGGGGAAAGAGGGAAAGAGAGAGAGGGAAAGAGAGAGAGGGAAAGAGAGAGAGGGAAAGAGAAAGAGAGAAAGGGGAAAGAGGGAAATAGAGAGAGGGAAAGAGAGAGAGGGAAAGAGAGAGAGATAGAGAGGGAAAGAGAGAAAGAGAGAGAGGGAAAGAGAGAGAGAGGGAAAGAGAGAGAGGGGGAAAGAGGAAAAGAGAGAGAGGGAAGAGGGAAAGGAGAGAGGGACAGAGGGAAAGAGAGAGAGAGAGAGGAAAAGAGAGAGGGGGGAGAGGTAAAGAGAGAGAGATTGGGAAAGAGGGAAAGAGAGAGAGAGGGAAAGAGGGAAAGAGACAGAGGGAAAGAGGAAAAGAGAGAGAGGGAAAGAGGGAAAGAGAGAGAGGGAAAGAGAGAGAAAGAGAGGGAGGGAAAGAGAGAGAGAGATGGGAAGAGAGAAAGAGAGAGAGGGAAAGAGAGAGAGGGAAAGAGAGAGAGGAAGAGAGGGAAAGAGAGAGGGAAAGAGAGAGAGAGAGAAAGAGAGAGAGGGAAAGAGAGAGAGAGAGGGACAGAGAGAGAGGGAAAGAGAGAGCGAGAGAGGGAAAGAGAGAGAGGTAAAGAGGGAATGAGAGAGAGCGAAAAAGAGAGCGAGAGCGAGAGAGAGCGAAAGTTAGCGAAAAAGCGAGAAAAAATGTATTTTTTCACTGAATACAAAATCAAGATATTGAAAATATCATAACCATTTGTAGAGAGATGAAAAGGGGGGAATAGAGGTGGGGCTAAGAGGGGTAGGAGATAGGATAAGAGAAGGAGTAATAAAGAACACGTAAAAAAAATAATAATACACAAATTTAAAAATAAAATCATGGTTTAGAGAGCGAGAGAACGAGAAAGCGAGACAGAGAGAACGAGAGCGAGAGAGAGAACGAGAGAGCGAGAGAACGAGAGAGAACGAGAGAGCGAGAGAACGAGAGAGAGCGAGAGAGCGAGAGAACGAGAGAGAGCGAGAGAGCGAGAGAACGAGCGCGAGAGCGATTAGTAGGATACAAAAAAAAGATAAAAATAATTAAAATAAATATCTACATATACAACCCATTAACAACAATTTCTCAGGCATGGTTTTGAAATAAATCAAATCCACTTGTCTCTTGAAATCTAAGAAATAAAAATAATAAATATTGTATTAATAATTATCTTATTTTTTTTTTAAAACATTAAGAAATATTTTAGAATCATATTACAATTTAATATAAAATTAGAGGTGGAATGAGGGAGAGCGGAGGGAGGTGAAATGAGGGAGAGAGGAGGGAGGTGGAATGATGGAGAGAGGAGGGAGGTGGAATGAGGAGAGCGGAGGGAGGTAGAATGAGGGAGAGCGGGAGGGAGGTGGAATGAGGGAGAGCGGAGGGAGGTGGAATGAGAGAGAGCGGAGGGAGGTGGAATGAGAGAGAGAGGTGGAATGAGGGAGAGCGGAGGGAGGTGGAATGAGGGAGAGAGGAGGGAGGTGGAATGAGGGAGAGCGGATAAATGAGGAATGAGGGAGGAGGAGGAATGAGGGAGGAGAAATGAGGAGTAATGGGAATGAAGGAAGAAGAGGATTGAGGAATGAGTGATGAGGAGGATTGAGGAATGAGGAGGAGTAATGAGGAAGGAGGATGAGAATTGAGTATAAATGATGAATGAGGAGGAATGAGGGAGGAGGATTGAGGGAGGAGGAGGACTGAGGAATGAGGGAGGAGGAGGAGGATTGAGGAATGAGGGAGGAGGAGGAATGAGGGAGGAGGAGGATTGACGAATGAGAGAGAGGAGGAGGAGAAATGAGGGGGAAGATGGGGGAGGAGAAATGAGGGATGAGGAGGAATGAGGGATGAAGAGGAATGAGGGATGAGGGGAGGAGATGGAATGAGGGAGTGGAGGAGGTAGATGGAATGAGGGAAAGGAGGAGGTAGATGGAATGAGGGAAAGGAGGAGGTAGATGGAATGAGAGAAAGGAGGAGGTAAATGGAATGTGGAGGAATTATTAAGAATGAGGTGGAGGAGGTGTAATGAGGAGGAAATGGTAGTGGAATAAGGGAGACGAGGAGGTGGAAAGAGTTAGATGAGGAGGTGGATGGAATGAGGGAGAGGAGGAGGTGGAAATAGGTAGATGAGGACGTAGATGAGGAGGTAGATAGAATGAGGGAGAGGAGGGGGTGGAAAGATGAGAAGGTGGAAAGAGGAGAAGTAGGAATGAGTAGAAGTAGAAGTGGAATGAGGAGGAGTAGGCGGGTTGTAATGAGGAGTAGGCAGAATGAAGGAGAAGGAGGAATGAGAAGGTGGAATGAGGGAGAAGGTGCAATGAGGGAGAGAAGGAGGTGGAATGAAGAGGAGGAATGATGTTGGATAATGAGAAGGAGTGACGTGTACTGAGGAGGGGGAGGTTGTATGAACAGCAATGAGGTGAAATGAGTAGTCAAGATGGAGGAGTAGGTGGAGGAGTCAAGATGGAGGAGGAGTAGGTGGAGGAGTCAAGATGGAGGAGAAGTAGGTGGAGGAGTCAAGATGGAGGAGGAGGAGGAGAAGTCAAGATGGAGGAGGAGGAATAGGTGGAGGAGGTGTAGGTGGAGAAGTCAAAATGGAGGAGGAGGAGGAGTCAAGATGAAGGAGATGGAGAAGGAGGAGGAGGAGTCAAGATGGAAGAGGAGGAGTCAAGATGGATGACTCAAGATGGAGGAGGAGGAGGAGGAGGAGTAGGTGGAGGAGTCAAAATGGAGAAGGAGGAATCAAGATGGAGGAGGAGGAGGAGTCAAGATAGAGGAGGAGGAGGAGTAGGTGGAGAAGTCAAGATGGAGGAGGAGGAGTAGGTGGAGGAGTCAAGATGGAGGAGGATGAGTAGGTGGAGAAGTCAAGATGGAGGAGGAGGAGGAGGAGGAGTAGGTGGAGGAGTCAAGATGGAGGAGGAGGAGGAGTCAAGATGGAAGAGGAGGAGGAGTTGAGGAGGAGGAGTCAAGATGGATGACTCAAGATGGAGGAGGAGGAGGTGGAGGAGTCAAGATGGAGGAGGAGAAGTCAAGATGGAGGAGTCAAGATGGAGGAGGAGTTAAGATTGAGGAGGAGGAGTAGGTGGAGGAGTCAAGATGGAGGAGGAGGAGGAATCAAGATGGAGGAGTCAAGATGGAGGAGGAGGAGTCAATATGGAGGAGGAGGAGAAGTCAATATGGAGGAGGAGGAGTCAATATGGAGGAGGAGGAGGAGGAGGAGGGAGGAGGGAGGAGGGAGGAGGGAGGAGGGAGGACAGAATAAAGTACAAGACAAATGGTGGAGAGGACATGATTTTAAAAAAAAAACACTAATCAAAAAAATTTGGTGACATACCAGGTAATAGAATGAAGATGAAACTGACAAGATTTTAAAATGTACTCCCAAAAAATCAAGAACTGAAAAAAAATATATATAAAAAAATAAGTATTTAGAATAAATTAATCAAATCAATATATTAAATTAAATTTATAAATGTAAAGAGAGACAATAATTAAATAAAATAAAAATATAGTACAATTTTTTTTTTCCAAATACAATAAATAGAATTAAAATATCATTACAAATAATATTTAAAAATATATATTATGTTACGTTACATATACATACTGCATGCATGCAGACAAAGGTAATCAATGAAAAAATACTTTTAAAAGGACATTTATTACACAAAAAAAACAAAAGACAAAAAATGGAAGTGGAAAAAAAGAACATAAAAACAATGGGATTTGAAAAACAACACCACAATACATATATAGAGATAGTGAGCACATTTAAATCCGAATTACAATATAAAAAAGACTTACCTGTTCTGTAAAACTCTTCTGGCTGAGAAAGCTGCTTGAACACCGCGATGAAAACCGACTTCCTGATCGTGTCCTCTCTCTTCAGAAACAACTCATGTTATGCCATAACAAAGGGCGTTCATCCCTTTACAAAAATGGCGAGGAGATACACCTTAAATCGCGTAATTTCCTGTAAGGAAATAACGCGATTTTAGGCAAAGTAAAGACTAGATATTCCAGAGGAAATTCGTGTAATCATTTCCCATGATGCAATGCGTCTTAGGACAGGAAGTTCTCTAACCGCGGACTAGGAACTAGGCAGAAAAGGTATTCTGCCTAGCAACAGACATATAGAAGTGTCCAAAAATGTTTTATTTATTTTTTTAATTAAAAGACAGCTGTTCATGAAAAGTTAATTTTAGGGTGGACCTCCGCTTTAATTATTTGTTTACACATAGACATTTAGCGCTGCTTCAATATTTTTCTATACCTGTAATTTTATGTGGCACGGAAAGAAATCAGGAGTTGGTAGAGATGGTAGGATCCATCAGCTGAAGCACTTTATTAACTGTGGGACGGAATTTGTTGTATATGGCATTATTTGCCCTTGTGAACGTCTCTATGTAGGCTGTACTTCTCGTCCCATGAGAGTGCGGATTGGTGAACATAAGTGTGACATTACTAATACTAGAGTCAAATATCCGGTCCCTCTGCATTTCCAGGAAGCTCATCAGGGCAATCCATCAGGTATGAGGGTTTTTGGAATTAAGTCCATTGGAGGTGACCTTGACAGGGGCAGGAGACATCAGAGGCTTTGCAAACTCGAAGCCTACTGGATCTTCACTCTTGGCAGTCTGACCCCTGGGGGGCTAAATGAAGACCCCGAAATTCACAAAAGTAACTAATATTGTGGTCTGATCTCTTTCCCCCTTCCCCCCCCCCCCCCAGCCCCTTTTATTCCTTCCACCCCTTTGGGAACACATACATGATATAAGGCTTATGGTTAGGCCTTTGACCCTTTCCATTATCAGCCCCTTTTTCCTGGCCCTTGCTCCCCCCCTCCCTCTTCCCCCCTTCCCTTTCTCTGCGATATTTATTTCTCTAGTTAATAATATTACTGATGACATCCTTTTTACAATTATAATTATTTTTATACCTTTTGATAGGTTTAATAAGTGATATCATGTTTTTATAAAACATTCTTGTTCTACATATATCATTTAAGATACCGTATGTTATATTGTGGTGTGCTTTTAAAGTGTATACATATCCGGAAGGACCTAGTTTTTTATATATTTTTTATATATTTTTTATTTTATATTTATATCTATTATGTGTATTTTTATTTTATTATGTGATATCACGTTTTTATAAAACATTCCTGTTCTACATATATCATTTAAGATATGTTATATTGTGGTGGGCTTTTAAAGTGTATACATATCTGGAAGGACCTATTTTTTTTATATATTTTTTTATATATTTTATATTTATATCTATTATGTGTATTTTAATTTGTACAATTTGATGTAGAACCTGCATTCTTCCCTCATGCTTTCCCGTCTATGGGTACAATTATAATCTCAATTATGGACGGTAACGGTGCTGCTACTTATTGGCTGCACGGTTTTCTTCTTCAGTATCCATGTACCTAGTGTGTATATGCATATGTGTACCCTTTCAAGCAGATAGTACTGACAGGACTCTTTTAGAGGGGTAGTGGGAACAACATCATCGTTTTTCTCTAGGCATTTATGACACGCTGGGCGTTTGCCTATTTCCCATTTTGACACCATCATTGTCTTTATTTGTTCTCTATTGTCTGGTCCACTCTAAAATGGGGGTTATCCACTTCAGCCTTACATGTCACTAGCAAGTGATGGCTGACGCACAGGAAGTGACGCAGGGCCCGCATTTCCGGGCGCGTGGCGCGCAGGCAAGGTAGCTTGCGTTCCAGATGCGGATCATGTGCGGAAGCGTGTGCCATCTTCGCTATGGGGGAAGTCCGTGGGGCGCCACATCTAGTGGCCTTTTACAAGTAAGAACAGCGATTGCTCTATATATGCATTTGCTACAGTGCTGCAGTCTGTGAGAGGCCCATACATACTATCATTAGGGATGAGCTCGGTGTTCGAGTCGAACATACGTTCGACTCGAACATCGGCTGTTCGATCGTTCGGCGAACATCGAACGATTTGGGCCGTTCGCGCCAAATTCGAGTGACGCGAACGGCCCACAATACACTGCGCCATCGCAGTGCAATCCCGGCGCTGTGATTGGCCAAGCATGCACTGTGACCCCGCATGCTTGGCCAATCACAGCGCCGGCAGCTAGGAGAGCCATAATTGGCCACAGGCAGGTTGCCTGTGGCCAATTATAGCTCAGGGGGTTTAGCACACGCCCCACACTATAAAAGGCCGCCAGCGCGGCGGCCTTGTGTAGTGTGTTCCGGCGCAGGGAAAGAGAAGGATAGGCAGGGACATTGTTGATATTCGTTGTGCTATTCTTGTGTGCAGGGAGAGAGAAGGATAGGCAGGGAGAGTGTCAGTGTCATATTCTTTGCTAAACCTTGTGTGCAGGGAGAGAGAAGGATAGGCAGGGGACAGTGTCAGTGTCATATTCTTTGCTAAACCTTGTGTGCAGGGAGAGAGAAGGATAGGCAGGGAGAGTGTCAGTGTCATATTCTTTGATAAACCTTGTGTGCAGGGAGAGAGAAGGATAGGCAGGGGACAGTGTCAGTGTCATATTCTTTACTAAACCGTGTGTGCAGGGAGAGAGAAGGATAGGCAGGGGACAGTGTCAGTGTCATATTCTTTACTAAACCTTGTGTGCAGGGAGAGAGAAGGATAGGCAGGGAGAGTGTCAGTGTCATATTCTTTGATAAACCTTGTGTGCAGGGAGAGAGAAGGATAGGCAGGGGACAGTGTCAGTGTCATTGTTGCTAAGCCTCCTGCACAGTATACACCTGAAGCTAGCCCTTATTGCTGTGTTTTCCTGGTGTGTTACACTAACAGGCATTTGCAGCACTTACAGCGGGTGGAGTGTGCCTCCTGCACATTATACACCTGAAGCTAGCCCATATTGCTGTGTTTTCCTGGTGTGTTACACCAACAGGCATTTGCAGCACTTACAGCAGGCGTAGTGTGATTCCTGCAAAATATACTCCTGAAGCTAGCCCGTATTGCTGTGTTTTCCTGGTGTGTTACACCAACAGGCATTTGCAGCACTTACAGCAGGCGGAGTATGCCTCCTGCACATTATACACCTGAAGCTAGCCCGTATTGCTGTGTTTTCCTGGTGTGTTACACCAACAGGCATTTGCAGCACTTACAGCAGGCGTAGTGTGATTCCTGCAAAATATACTCCTGAAGCTAGGCCTTATTGCTGTGTTTTCCTAATGTGTTACACCAACAAACATTTGCAGCACTTACAGCGGGCGGAGTGTGCCTCCTGCACATTATACACCTGAAGCTAGCCCGTATTGCTGTGTTTTCCTGGTGTGTTACACCAACAGGCATTTGCAGCACTTACATCAGGCGTAGTGTGATTCCTGAAAAATATACTCCTGAAGCTAGGCCTTATTGCTGGTTTTCCCATCTCCCTGCAGGCCATTAGAATGTCTGGAAGGCAAACAAGGAGAGGCAGACAGGAGCCAATAAAAGAGGGCAAGCAGGCTCTGTGTCTAGAGACAACAGTGCTGGTCGTGGACGCGGTGCATCGCCATCAGCACGTGGCCATGGGACACGCTTGTCCTTCTTTTCGGCAGCTGGACGTGTTGAGCCGCATCATGCCGAAGACTTGGTAGAGTGGATGACCAAGCCCTCCTCATCCTCCTCATCCTCTCTCACCCAGGCTCAGGGTACTGGCAAAGCAGCTGCCAAAGCGTCCTCTTCCCTGGTATCAATGTCATCATCAGTCACTCCTTCCCTAGACCCACCATGTCCTCCTGAGGAGTCCCCCGAACTGTTTGAGCACAGTGTTGGGTACATGCTCCAGGAGGATGCCCAACGTTTCGAAGGGTCTGATGATGATACCCAGCTAGAGGAAGGCAGTAGCGTGAGAGCAGAGAGAGGGGATGCTCAAGAAGGACACCAATCTGGCAGTCATGTTCCAGCAGCTGCAGCATACTGCCAGATTGGCTCCAGTGATGAGGAGGGAGGGGATGATGAGGTCACTGACTCCACGTGGGTGCCTAATAGGAGAGAGGAGGAGGAGGAGGAGGATGAGGAGGAGGCACATCTCCAATGAGGCAGGATGCCCTCGGGGGGCCAGCGTAAGGGCAGCACACCGACGGAATCACACCGCAGAGCTCCGCTGTGCAGGGCGCTGCCTCTGCCCGTTATTCAAAAAGTTCTTTGGTGTGGACCTTTTTAGAGTCGAGTGCATCAGATCGCACAGCTGCTGTTTGCAACATATGTCTCAAGCGTATATCGCGTGGCCAAAACATCACCCGCTTGGGCACCACATGCTTGACCAGACATATGTTGACCTGCCATGCAGCTCGTTGGCAAGCCTACCTTAAAGACCCACACCAAAGAACAAAACGGACCTCTCCTTGCACTGCATCAGCTGGGATCTCCAACCCCACTATACCTTCAGTCCTCTCTGAAGCCTGCACTGAGAGGAATGAAGGTGTAGAATTAGGTGTGTCACAGCCAAGTACTTGCGAGCACTCTGCTAGCAGTACACCGACGTCCGATTCTAGCAGGCAAATTTCCCTGCCCCAGCTGCTGTACCGTCGAAAGAAGTTCACTCCCAGCCATCCACATGCCCAGCGGTTGAATGCTAGCTTGGCTAAATTGCTAGCGCTTCAACTGCTGCCTTTTCAGTTGGTAGACTCGGCCCCCTTCCGTGAGTTTGTGCAATGTGTGGTTCCTCAGTGGCAGGTTCCCAAACGCCACTTTTTCTCACGGAAGGCGATTCCGGCTCTCTACCGGCATGTGGAAGGCAATGTCTTGGCCTCGCTGGACAGGGCGGTCAGTGGTAAGGTGCATATTACCGCTGACTTATGGTCCAGCAGGCATGGACAGGGACGTTACCTTTCTTTCACGGCCCATCGGGTCACTCTTTTGGCAGCTGGGAAGGATGCAGGACAAGGTGCAGTAGTGTTGGAGGTTGTTCCGCTGCCACGCCTCCAAAATGCTACTACTGGTTGTGACACACCTCTCTCCTCCACCCCCTCCTCTTCTTCTTCCTCTATGGCCTCTTCCTGTGCTTTGTCCTCGGAACCAGCGGTGCTCCGTAGGCGTTCAAGGGGCTACGCAAGTACGCAGGCAAAAAGATGCCATGCCGTGCTTGCGCTGGTGTGTTTGGGGGACAGGAGCCACACTGGGGCAGAGGTTCTGTCTGCTCTGCAGGGGCAGGCCGAGAGGTGGTTGATGCCACGCCAGCTTAAGCCAGGAATGGTGGTTTGCGACAATGGCACCAACCTCCTCTCCGCCCTCCGACAGGGACAACTGACCCATGTGCCCTGTGTGGCTCACGTCCTTAACCTGGTGGTGCAGCGGTTCTTGGGCAGGTACCCGGGCTTACAGGATGTCCTGAGGCAGGCCAGGAAAGTCTGTGTGCATTTCCGCAGATCTTATAATGCCAGTGCTCGCCTGGCTGAGCTGCAAAAGGAGTTGAACCTGCCCAAGAACCGCCTTATATGTGACATGCCCACCAGGTGGAACTCAACGTTGGCCAGTACCTGTGCGACTATGGCACCAGGACAGGGTCAGGGGAGCTTGGTTTTTTTTCACCACGCCAGTGGGGCATGATCAGGGATGAATGCACTGTCCTGGCACCATTTGAGGAGGCCACGAGGATGGTGAGCAGTGACAGTGCATGCATCAGTGACACTGTACCTCTTGTCCACCTGTTGGAACATACGCTGCGTGGAATAATGGACAGGGCACTTGAGGCAGAACAGAGGCAGGAAGAGGAGGACTTTCTTGCCTCTCAAGGCCCCCTTTACCCAGACAGTGTTCCTTCTGTCCCACCCATCGCATAGGAAGAGGAGGAGGAGGAGGAGGAGGAGGATTGTGTCAGCATGGAGGTGGAGCCTGGCACTCAGCATCATCAGCAGCAGTCTTTTAGGGATGATTTACAGTCCCAAGAAACCCGTGGACTTGTACGTGGCTGGGAGGAGGTAGCTACGGATCATGTCGTCCTTAGTGACCCAGAGGACTCCGGACCGAATGCCTCAGCTAACCTACGCTGCATGGCCTCCCTGATCCTGCAAAGTCTGCGGAAGGATCCTCGTATTCTTCGGATCAAGGAGAGGGACCATTACTGGCTGGCCACTCTCCTTGATCCACGGTACAAGGGTAAGGTTGTGGACCTTATCTTACCGTCGCAGAGGGAGCAGAGGATGAGACAACTCCGGGAGGCCTTGCAGAAAGGTCTGTGCAATGCGTTCCCAGAGACTGGGAGGTTACAAACTCCTGGTCCTGGACAACGAGTTGCTGAGGCTTCGGTCAGTCAAAGAAGGAGCGGTGGGGAAGGTGGCCGATGCGTTCAGACAATTCTTTAGTCCGCAGCCCCAAGGTATGATCGGTTCCAGCAACCATCGCCAGCGTCTGATATACATGGTGCAGGAATACCTAGGGGCAAGGTCAGACTTGGACACCTTCCCCACCGAAAATCCTCTGGCTTACTGGGTCTTGAGGATGGGTCACTGGCCAGAGCTTGCACAGTATGCAATTGAGCTACTGGCCTGTCCTGCATCCAGCGTTCTTTCAGAACACACATTCAGTGCTGCTGGAGGATTTGTCACGGATCACAGGGTGCGCCTGTCCACCGACTCGGTTGATCGACTGACCTTCATAAAGATGAACCAGTCTTGGATCACCACCAGCTGCCAAACACCTGAAGCTGATATAACAGAATAATTTATTTTCAAATGTCACATCCCTTCAAGACTGATGCTGATGCTGAGAGACTGTCCTGTTATGTTGACTGACTATCCTCCTCCTCCTCAATGATCCGATTGATGATGATAGCTTGGAAGAACATTTTTGTTTCTGGGTGCCGCCACCAGTGGCTAAGGCCCAATTTTTCAGCCCCTGTTTAACAGGGGCATGTAATTATTTTTTTTTATGCAATGCTTTGCAGCAGGGCTCATTCCTGCACTCCAACTAGAGTATCTGGGAGAGGTTGCAGTGTCGTGGCACCAGCACCAGTGGCTAAGGCCCAATTTTTCAGCCCCTGTTTAACAGGGGCGTGTTATTACAATTTTTTATGCAATGCTTTGCAGCAGGGCTCATTCCTGCACTCCAACTAGAGTATCTGGGAGAGGTTGCAGTGTCGTGGCACCAGCACCAGCACCAGTACCTAAGGCCCAATTTTTCAGCCCCTGTTTAACAGGGGCGTGTAATTACAATTTTTGATGCAATACTTTGCAACAGGGCTCATTGCTGTGCTCCAAGTACAGTATCTGTGAGGGGTTGCAGTGTTGTGGCACCAGTGCCTAAGGCCCAATTTTTCTGCCCCTGTTTAATAGGGGCATGTAATTACAATTCTTGATCTAATAATTCACAGCAGGGCCCATTCCTGCGCCCACCAAGAGTAACTGTGAGGCCTTACAGTGTTGTGTCAACACCACCACCACCACCACCAAAGGCCCAATTTTTCAGCCCCTGTTCAACAGGGGCATGCAATTACAATTCTTGATCTAATAATTCACAGCAGGGACCATTCATGCGCCCACCAAGAGTAACTGTGAGGGCTCACAGTGTTGTGGCAACACCAACATGTAAGGGGCAAATTTCAGCAGAGTATATACGGCAGGCCCCTACTTTCAAACATCCAACTTACAAACGACTCCTCCTTGCAAACGGAAGGATACAACAGGAAGTGAGAGGAAATCTACCCCTAGGAAGGCAAATTCTCTCCTGTAAGACTTAATATGGGAAAAAAGTGTCTCTTCTCCACTGATGCTTTATCACCAATTCTTGTTTCAATAAAAACCCCAAATTTTCAAAAAACATTTGTCATTAGGACGGAAAGTGAGGTGAACTGTTCTGAACAGGTGCACACTGCACAGACAGCAAACAACAAAACAAATGTTACAGGGGTGATAACCCTTCCTTATGTTTTCCAAAAAGCTTAAAAATAGATTTTTTGGCTGGAGCTACACTTAAACAATGTACCTGTTCAAAATTACAAACAGATTCTACATAAGAACAAACTTACAGTCCCTGTCTTGTATGCACCGCCTGTATACGGCTGTTCAGAGTATAAAGGGCCTTTTTTCTTTTGTGTGCGGGGTTCCCCTTAATATCCATACAAGACCCAAAGGGGCTGGTAATGGGCTGGGGTAGGGGGGGGGGGGTGATGGGGTAGCTATGCCATTTTTCTTAAAGATTTTCATCCATATTACCGGGACCAGACATTACATTAAAGCCGCAAGCAGTTTTAAATGGCTTTTTTTCCTTTAGAAATGTAATTTTGTGCAGGGACAGTTCTAAACACGGGAAACACGTGGCACTTCACAGGCATACTTTAGACACCCCCCAGGTACGATATTTAAAGGAATATTTGACTTTTTTTTTCACTTTATGCATCATTAAAATGACTGCTCCCAAAAAACGGCCGTTTTTAAAACTTCTTTTTGCATTGATACATGTCCCCTGGTGCAGAACCCGTGTTCCCAAACCCTTTTTAGGACAATAACATGCATAATAGTCGTTATAATTAGCACTTTAGATTTCGAACGTTCGCATCCATTGTATTTAATAGGGTTCTAACGTTCGTGCGAACTTTCGGTCCGTTCGCGGGTTCTGGTGCGAACCGAACCCGGGGGTGTTCGGCTCATCACTAACTATCATCTTTTAGTGCACCCTGAGTATGTTCTTGATACTATTTGTCCATCTCTATGGCCGCTAACCATCTCACATATGCGCTCCCTGGTATTGACCTGTGTACTGATAAATACTAAATACTGAAAATTACCATTAGCACTACCATTATTACTAGTATTATCACTGCCACTATTATTATATGATCTTGGCCATAAGTATATCTACGATCATGTTATTGTTGGTAGTAAAGGTCTCTTGCTAGTCAATTGTTTATGGCTGTGTTGGATGTCTTTCCCCTTTTTCCTGGCAAAATTCTATGGGCGTCATCATTGGCCCTTTGACCGCCCACTGAAGTGGGAGGAGCTCCCAAGTTTTCTGGGAGGTCCTCATCTGATTGATTTGTGGTGCTTATGTGTGTACACACATATATATAGGGACTACATGGGGAGGTAACACTGCTGAGCTCTGAGGAAGAAGGTTGTTCTTCGAAACACGTCAGCCGGAAGTGGCCATCATCACATCCTCTATGACCATCTGGAGTGCGTTTGGGCTTGACTTATTGCTGCTACCTGTGAAAACTTTTTCTATTGTGAACCTTTCAGCTACACTTGTGAGTAGTTTTAATTTATCTTTTCTAATAAAATCCATCCGAAGGATAATGCACTAGGCTGGTGCGCCCTTTCTTTCTTTTTCTCGTTTATTGTTAGGATACCCCTATCCCTGAAGGGCAGCAAGGCCAGTGACATGTACCATCACAAAATATTGACTGTCTGGTAATCCACCCGTGCGCAGGAGTGTTTGTTTTCTGTTATCACAAGCTATGGGTCTTCTTGGAGAAATGTTTGGCAGGGAGAAATTTATATTTCAATGTTTTTTATAAAATTTTTAGCAGGGAGAAATTTAACATACGCACCGTGGCTGTCCCGGGAGCATAGGGGGCTGTCGGACACTACCTCCCTGCTGACGGCACACGCTCTTTCAATTCTGGACCGAATTAACCCCACCCTGAACCTATACCCTCCCATGTCCCCGCTGGCTTCGTTGGGTGGGTTTCTGTGGTTCCCTCATAGTGAACAAATGGCCTTTTTTGGCCCTTGGGTGGATGATGGCAACGCCAGTTGTGGAAAGCTCATGAGCAACGGTAAACTATTGAGTTTCGAGACCTTGCAGGCCAGACATAGCGACTCCCGGATGAATTTTTCGAGGTACAGGCAGCTTAACCATTTTTTTGAGGTCCATGGCCATTCTATAAGAGACATCTCCTCTCTCACACCCTTTGAGCGCCTTTTTGTGGAGGACAATCAGATTCCCCACGTGGTCTCGGAAATGTACCGTCTGCTAGGCTCCGCCACCCTAGACCCTAAACCTGCACACGTGCGGGCCTGTGAGAGAGACCTAAACCTTGAACTAACCGCGACTCAGCTAACTCACCCACTCCAGCTCTATTGAGTCTAAAACCCAAGAAACTAATTATAAAATGATGTCGCGCTGGTATAGGGGGCCAGCTGATTTGGCACGTATCTACCCTTCTGTATCAGACCAATGCTGGTGAGAATGTGGCCACAGAGGCACATATGGTGGGAATGCCCCCGGATCAAGCCCTTTTGGGAAGACATTAAATCCCAAATACAAGAGATCCTAGGCCTGGATGTCCCTCTATCCCTGGTCCACTTCATCCTGCATGTCCCTCAGATCCCGATTAGTAGATATAAGAAGAGCGCACTGACACATTTTCTAAATGCGGCTAGACGTTTACTCCCAATCTACTGGAAACATCCCCGAATTCCTACAAGGGAGGAAGAATGGGTTGGCAAGGTAAATGACATTAGAGAAGCTGAACATTGGATAGCAACTTGTAGAGGTACCCTGGTACGCTTCAACATCATATGGGCCCCCTGGATGGCATGTACCCTCTAGTCTAGACTTGGCGTTGTTAGAACTGGCAGAACCATCCCTTAGATCCCGCGGGGGGCGGTAGCGCTCTGGCATCATGAAAACCCCCCTCTGCTCCCTCTGGACGTGGCCCGGCTACCGATGCGGCTCGCTCGGTGCAGACTTGAAGACTCCATCTTAAATCACAGGTATGCTCTGATTCCCCTCTCCCCTTTATTTTTCCATCTCCCCCCTTCTCTCCCCTCTTCTTTTCTCTCTCCCCTTAGTTTCTTCTCAAATATTTACAGCCTCTTGGTTACACGGTTTTGGACTGTTAATTTATTTGTCTTGATATCACTGCTATATTACGTCCAGGACGGATTAGAAGTGACAGCCATGTATCACGGCTAATTTGCAACTTGTATTGTCAATTATATGTTCTTTAAATAAAGATTTTACAAAAAGGGGCACTTTATGTATTGGGTATGTAGCGGGCATTTAAATTTGGGGGGGAGCATCTGGGTTATTTAACCCAGATGTACTAATTGTTAGGGAATCTGAGAATCCCTTTTGTGGTTCTTGGAGGACTCTGTGGTGCAAGGATCCCTGTGGCCTGCAGGTGGCGATGTCGCCATGGGCCAGAGTTGAACCTGCACCGCAAGACTGTTCCTTTTTGTTCTTTCCTGGTGCTGGTACAGCGGGGCGGGGAACCCGCTGTGACGCAAAGGAAGAGGAGATAAAAGGGGCGGACGCCCTGACCTCGGGGTTCAGAGTTGGAGGACGCGGCTGCGCCCAGACACTTTCAGCCTGGGTGCTGGCGTTCCGGAGTTCCGGGCCCAGGTGCCCTTGACCTGGCCGGAGCGAGGGATGGAGTCCATCCCAGGCACCTTAAGCCTGGGGTGAGGTACTACCGCCAAGGCCTGGGACCCAGTAACTTCGACTGGGTTCCGCGAGGGTGGAGGAGTCCGAGGGGCCCTAAGGTGTTTGGACCAGTATCTGAGGTGAGGAGGCCGGGGAGTGTAACCCTTCCGAATAGCCCGGTACAGCATTAATCCGGTGACGGCGGGGCCTCTGGTAACTCTCTTGGAGGGATGTCTTCCCCCTGACAGGGGCTGCAACGTAGCGAAAGTAACTCCAGTTCCTGTTCACTAGAGTCGCTGGAAGAGACTCTGAAGCCAAAAAGTCAATTTTACAGCCACTGTGCTTAGCAACCGTTGGTGAAACCTCAACGGTTTAGTTTCTTTGAGGATTGTGCCTTGACCTACTCCCCACCAATACTGAACTGTTCTATGGGTCTCAAACTGTCTGCTCGCAAAGGACTATTTGTTTGCCGTTATGGAATAAATATGTGTTGGACCTTTTTCAGTGTGTGGTACTCCAATTACTGGGAGCAAAGGGGGGTTATCAGCAGAACAGACTTGGCTCTGAGCGTATACACAGCCCGAATGTAATCTGATGCTGGCCTTCACCTCTACATGCAGTAATCTAGAGGACATGGGCCATGGCGCACCTCGCTCTCCCCTTCAAGGTACCCCTAGATCGAAGCCAAAGTAACCGCTAAAGAAGAGAGACAGGGTGAGGCCGCTACACATGGGGGCTCGTAAGTCCGGGATGTGTGTTTCGTGTATGGAGCTGGGAACGTCTGTGTTTGGACTTTGCTGCCCGGTGGAGTTCCGAGTAGGTCGGCCATATTGGCGAGCACGCCACGAGGCACACCATAGCTGCGCAGTTCATGGGCAGGGAGAAGGGAAAGCCTGCGAACAAGTGAAGAGTATGGGAGGAGTCTGGCCATGTGGAAGTAGTCACGTGGGGATTCTGGCACGAGTTGGTCAGTGCGCAATGGAGCAGCAGGCAGTCGGGATGACCTCAAGTACCCCGTGGATTCCGGTTCCTTACCCCACAAAGATGACTTCCTTTGCTGCTTCCATAATGGACACAGGAATAAGACTTAGGCCCCGAGGACGTTTGGCTCTGTATGTATGCAGAGACATAGAGGCCCTCGGTGTGATCTGTCCCGGCTGCTCGGGACTGGTGGTCAGCTTGTAGCCATTCAGGCGATGTGAGGCCTGCAAGGAGTTTCTTTTTGAGGGGGAGCCATTCACAGAAAGGCCCCGAGCCTTCCACCTCAACTGCCTCACAGGTACCGCCACTCCGGACGGGGAGATCCAGGCCTTTGCGGAGATTTCTGTGCGCGCTGACCAGGGCAAAGAGAGTGCCCAACCAGAGACTGAGATTGAAAAATCCGAGGATGCTGTTCCGGTCACCACAAGCTCCCTGCTCCCACCTCCGAAGAGGAAAGTCGGCCTTGTACAGGCATCCTATGGTCGTGGAAGAGCTTCGCCCCGCTGCTTGCCTGGCCTGGATGGATCCGGAGGGAAGAGCCCTGGACATCCCTGTTCTACTGAAGGCCCAAGTGAGCCAGGGGTTGGGACTGTGAGTATGGTTGGAGATGTCGGGAGTCCACTGTCGGTGGAGCCCGTAAGGGAGGGTGATTCCGTATCTGCTGGGAATTACCTGCCCGCAGAAATGTACGACACCTCTGACCTAGAGTCGCTGTCAGATGCCGGCGATGATGGCGAGATTGATGAGGTCTTTAACCGCAAGGGTTGGGACAAGATGCCATTACCCGTGCTCCGTGCGCCAAGGGATCTTCCCATGTCTACAGGGGATAGTACACCCCGGGTGGAGGTCCCGGAGCCCGGGGAGAAATCTGGTCTCCTGCCTACCCTTCCATCCTCTGAATCACCTACTGCTTCATCCGTTCCGCGACGTTCATTACTGCGGGCTCCTAAGTCCAAGCCAATGGAGGCAGTTAAAGTACCTCGGCATCTGGAGTCCATTGTCCAGCCTGGAGAAGGAGACCGTGCCACAATGCCACCTCTGGCCCAGCTACAGCGGCTCTTCTGTCAGAGAGTTGCCCGTGAGTATGGGTGGGAGTACCCATACCTACCCCGGGACTTGCTTTTTGAAGTGGAGGTCCTGCGGCAGCGATGGTATGATGAGTTTGTCTGGGAAAAGCTCAAGGTGCCCCATGCTCGCCGATACCTTTCGTGTTCATCCCCTGTGTCCAAGAAGTTCAAGGACTGTAAAGCGGAGTGGATGTTGGGTCGGCACATCCATGCGGACAGGGTGCTTATTTGTCATAAAGACGGAGAGAACATTGAATATAATGTGGAGACTTTCGATAAGCACTTGAAGCCCCTGTTCCTGCCGCACCCAAAGTTCTACCTTTAGGAGGGAAAGACTCCTGTATGCTCTGTTTATTGTTCATTGCTGAACTTGCCGGTACACAAGGACTGTGCCCTATTTTTTTTTTTATTTGGGCTATTTACTCTTTGGAGAGATGGGAGCTGTTACTGTTTGTTCTCCCTTTTTCTCCCTGCACTGCAAAGAAGATAATGACTTTGGGGTGTAGTTAGTGTAGACACAGTGAAAGAAGAAGGAAAGTTGTCTGGAGGATTTGGCCAAGTGTCATTACCGTGGTACTGTCACCAGGTGGCAGTGCTGCGCAACGACTGTTTGTTTTTTTTTTTACACTATCACCACCATACTTATTGGAGCGAATGGGCCTTTTCAAGAACAGGCCCGTTCATTCCAAGAAAACACACATTGTGGTAGGATGTCTGTTTTTTTCCCTTCTGCAGGAGATTCATCTGTCAAGGCTGCTGAGAATGGGTGGTCCTTAGATAGCCAGAGGGAGGATTGTGAATGTGTAAATGTCAGAAGTGTTTTATTGAAAGTTTTACTGTTTTATGTTTTCCCTTTCCCATTCTAGGTCTTGGCACAAATTAGGGCTAAATTGTATGGTTTAGTCTCTGGGCGGAGCTTATGTCACCACCTTTGTGGGATGTGAGTTTGGACCAGACACTGGGGACCAGTGTCAAATCACAGCGGGGAGAGTGTAGCGGGCATTTAAATTGGGGGGGGGGGAGCATCTCGGTTATTTAACCCAGATGTACTAATTGTTAGGGAATCTGAGAATCCCTTTTGTGGTTCTTGGAGGACTCTGGTGGTGCAAGGATCCCTGTGGCCTGCAGGTGGCGTTGTCGCCCTGGGCCGGAGTTGAACCTGCACCGCAAGACTGTTCCTTTTTGTCCTTTCCTATTGCCGGTACAGCGGGGCGGGGAACCCGCTGTGACGCAAAGGGAGAGGAGATAAAAGGGGCGGACGCCCTGACCTCGGGGTTCAGAGTTGGAGGACGCGGCCACGCCCAGGCACTTCAGCCTGGGTGCTGGCATTCCAGAGTTCTGGGCCCAGGTGCCCTTGACCTGGCCGGAGCGAGGGATGGAGTCCATCCCAGGCACCTTAAGCCTGGGGTGAGGTACTACGGCCAAGGCCTGGGACCCAGTAACTTCGACTGGGTTCCGCGAGGGTGGAGGATTCCGTGGGGCCCTAAGGTGTTGGGACCCGTATCTGAGGTGAGGAGGCCGGGGAGTGTAACCCTTCTGAATAGCCCGGTACAGCATTAATCCGGTGACGGTGGGGCCTCTGGTAACTCTCTTGGAGGGATGTCTTCCCCCTGACAGGGGCTGCAACGTAGCGAAAGTAACTCCAGTTCCTGTTCACTAGAGTCGCTGGAAGAGACTCTGAAGCCAAAAAGTCAATTTTACAGCCACTGTGCTTAGCAACCGTTGGTGAAACCTCAACGGTTTCGTTTCTTTGAGGATTGTGCCTTGACCTACTCCCCACCAATACTGAACTGTTCTATGGGTCTCAAACTGTCTGCTCGCAAAGGACTATTTGTTTGCCGTTATGGAATAATTACGTGTTGGACCTTTTTCAGTGTGTGGTACTCCAATTGCTGGGAGCAAAGGGGGGTTATCAGCAGAACAGACTTGGTTCTGAGCGTATACACAGCCCGAATGTAATCTGATGCTGGCCTTCACCTCTACATGCAGTAATCTAGAGGACATGGGCCGTGGCGCACCTCGCTCTCCCCTTCAAGGTACCCCTAGACCGAAGCCAAAGTAACCGCTAAAGAAGAGAGAGAGGGTGAGGCCGCTACAGGTATAGTTGTAACATTTAAGGTACATTTTTAAATATATAATTTACAGTGATTTGTGGAAGCACACACGGAAAAATAAATATATTGCGGTTATCACATGTCAGGGTTAAGATCTTCTGTATTTTATTCTTTTGCACAATCATATGGGACATGATCAGTGCTAGCAGCTGTCTAGATAAAAATAGGTATATATTTTTGGTAGCTTGCAAGATTTTTTATTATTTAAATCAAACTTTCTCATTCGCATATTATCCAAACTGAAAGATTTTGCTAAGGGTGTTACCATTCTAGCAGGAGATATCAACATGCCCATGGACCCTTTGTTTATTAGATACATCACATGGGTGTTCTAATATCTCTTGTAAGAACCTTTCTGATGTATAGAAGAAATTACATAAAACTCAATTAGTAGATTTTTGGAGGGTTTTAAACCCCAAAGAACGTGATTATTGTTATTATTCTAAAACTCATGATTCTTATTCTAGAATAGATAATATTTTTGTTGATCATTATTAGAGTTGAGCGGACACCTGGATGTTCGGGTTCGACGGGTTCGGCCGAACTTCGCAAAAAAGTTTGAGTTCGGGACCCGAACTTGACCCCGAACCCGAACCCCATTGAAGTCAATGGGGACCCGAACTTTTGAGGACTAAAATGGCTCTAAAAAAGTAATGGAAAGGGCTAGAGGGCTGCAAATGGCAGCAAAATGTTGTTAAGAGCATGGCAAGTGCTCTGCAAACAAATGTGGATAGGGAAATAACTTAAAATAACATAAAATACATAAAAATTAAAAATAATAATCTTTACCTAGGAGGACGAGGTCCATATGGAGTAGGAGGTTGAGGTGGCGGTGTATGTGGCGGTGTAGGTGGAAGTGCCAGTGGAGGAGGACGAGGTAGCCAACACTGGTTTTTGTTTTTAATTTTATTTATTTTTAAATTAGGGTACACCCCAAAAAAGTGAGAAAGATCAAAAATACAATGGCTGGGTAAGGCCGGTATACATGTCTATTCTGCACAAGGTACGGATAAGTCCTGTGGGATCCATGACTGGTTCATTTTAATGAACGTGAGCTTGTCCACATTGGCTCTGGACAAGCGGCTGTGCTTGTCTGTGATAACGCCCCCTGCCGTGCTAAATACAAGTTCAGATAATACACTGGCTGCAGGGCAGGCCAGCACCTCCAAGGCGTAAATGGCAAGCTCAGGCCATGTGCCCAATTTGGAGACCCAGAAGTTGAAGGGGCAGACCCGTCATTCAGTACATGTAGGCGTGTGCACACATACTGCTCCATGTTGGTGAAATGCTGCCTCCTGCTAAGACGTTCCATATCAGCGGGTGGTGCTGGTTGTTGTGGCGTGCTGACAAAGCTTTTCCATATTCCGGCCATGCTAGCCCTGCCTTCTGAGGTGCTGGCGGTGCCCCGGGTGCGTTGGCAACCTCTTCCTCCTCCTCTGCCTTCGCTTTGTGCTTCCACTGTGCCCCCGATGTCAGGTGGGAATGCCACCAGCAGCGCGTCTACCAGCGTGCGCTTGTACTCGCGCATCTTACGATCACGCTCCAGTGAGGGAATTAAGGATGGTACGTTGTCCTTGTAACCGGGATTCAGCAGTGTGGCCACCCAGTAATCAGCACCAGTTAGAATGTGGGCAACTCGGCGGTCGTTGCGGAGAAACTGCAGCATGTAATTGCTCATGTGTGCCAGGCTGCCCAGAGGCAACAAAAAGCTCTCCTCTGTGGGAGGTGTATCGTCTGTGTCCTCTGTATCCCCCCAGCCACGCACCAGTGATGGCCATGAGCTGGTCTGGGTGCCACCCTGCTGTGAACATGGTTCCTCCTCCTCCATCTCCTCCTCCACCTCCTCATCCTCCAGAACTGTGCCCTTGCTGAACATTTGTGTACCTGGCGTTTGTTGGTGCAGGAACCCACCCTCTGAGCCACTTGTGAATGAATGCCCTGAAAGCCTTGGAAATGATCCCTCTTCCTCCTCCTCCTCCTGTGCCACATCCTTTTCCATCATCGCCCGAAGCGTTTTTTCAAGGAGGCATAGAACTGGGATAGTAACGCTGAGAACGGTGTCATCGGCACTGGCCATGTTGGTGGAGTACTCGAAACAGCGCAACAAGGCCCACAGGTCTTGCGTGGAGGCCCAGTTATTGGTGGTGAAGTGGTGCTGTTCCGCAGAGCGACTCACGCGTGCATGCTGCAGCTGAAACTCCACTATCGCCTGCTGCTGCTCGCACAGTCTGGCCAGCATGTGCAAGGTGGCGTTCCACCTTGTGGACATGTCACATATGAGGCGGTGAGCGGGAAGGCCGAAGTTACGCTGCAGCGCTGGCAGGCGAGCAGCAGCAGGGTGAGAACGCCGAAAGTGCGCACAGATGGCACACACTTTCTGCAGCAGCTCTGGTATATTGGGGTCATTTTTAAGGAACCTCTGCACCACCAAATTCAGCACATGCGCCAGGCAAGGGATGTGCATCACACCGGCTAGGCCCAGAGCTGCTACGAGATTTCGCCCATTATCGCACACTACCAGGCCGGGCTTGAGGCTCACTGCCACCAACCACTCATCGGTCTGGTGTTCCATGTCCCTCCACAACTCCTGCGCGGTGTGGGGTTTTGCCCCCCAAACAGGAAAGTTGGTGGTGAAGGTGTTACGCTGACCGGATGAGGAGGCGGTAGAGGATAAGGAAGCGGAGTAGGAGGAGTTAGCAACAGGAGGCAAACTGAAGCACCCTGCAATTCTCGGTGGTGGAAGGACATACCCCAGACTAGGCCACAATTTAAGATTTTTCCCCTAAATGTGTTTTTTTTCGAATAGCAGAATAGAGCAACAGTATCTAAAGGGTGTATCTCACAGGTACAGATATGCAGAAAACGCAGCAAAAAATTTTTTTTTGCCCTAAATTATTATTTTTTGGATTAGCAGAATAGGAGGAAGGTATCTAAAGTGTGTTTCTCACATGTACAGATATGCAGAAAACGTTGCCCAAATTTTTTTTTTGTCCTAAATTAATTTTTGGGGAATAGCAGAATAAAACAACAGTATCTAAAGTGTGTATCTCACTAAATACATATATGCAGGAAACACAGCAAAATATATTTTTTTTGCCCTAAATGGGTGTTTTTAGAATAGCAGAATAGACCAACAGTATCTAAAGGGTGTATCTCACAGTAACATATGCAGTGCTGGTGCACTGAGCTTGCATAAAATGCCCGCCAACGCCAACCTAACTAACAGACGGATAAAAGTTATCTTTTCTCTGGCACTGGGCTCAGGGCAGGGTAAAAAGATTGTGCACTGCACCCACACAACAAAATCAAGGCAGACCGCTGAGTAATTTGATTTCTGAATCAGGAGAATGACGTGCTGTGCTATGTGCCTCTAGCTTATATAGAGGCTGGGTCACATGCTGCACTGGCCAATCACAGCCATGCCATTAGTAGGCATGGCTGTGATGGCTTTTAAAGGCACACGAGTTAAACGAATGTTGATTGGCTGCCCTGCAGCTTTTTAAAATGCGCCATTACATTGCCAAACACCGAACTCAAACCCGAACATACAGTAAATTGTTCGGGTTCGGGTCCGGTACCAAAAACCCAAAAGTCCGGTACGAACCCGAACTTTACAGTTTGGGTTCGCTCAACCCTAATCATTATCATCTTCTATTGGTAAAATAAGCTACTATAGGGACCTGTACTGCTTCAGACCATGCCCCTGTGTCAATAATTTTTATATTGTCTGATCAGCCCATACAACAATATAATTGGAAGCTGAATGACTCTCTTTTCTCAGAGACATCAGATTGTACGGATCCTTCAACCACTCTGGTCTGTTATTTTGCAGAGAATAAGTCTACCTTATGTGTAGCCCATAAGGCGTATATGAGGGGTAAGCTAATTGAATTGGGGGCCAGGGAAAAAAAAGAACAACAACAAAAACTGACAGAGTTAATAAGACAGGTAGCTGACCTGGAATAGGTACACAAACTTTCTTTGCATAGAGCTGCTTTGGTAAACCTTACGCCGAAATGGGAGGAACTTGAATTGTTACTTGAATTGGATTTTAAAAAGCACTCCCAGCTCTTGTCTCAGAGATGGTATGAATGGGGAGACAAACCAGGCAAAATGTTGGCCCGTTCATTACAGGAAAAGAAAACAGCTACCTTTATTCTTAAGATTAAATCTCACTCTGGGGAATATGTACCGTATATACTCGAGTATAAGCCGACCTGAATATAAGCCGAGGCACCTAATTTAACCACAAAAAACTGCGAAAACGTATTGACTCGAGTATAAGCCTAGGGTGTCCATCTGCATGCCTCACTGAACCTCACTTTGCCTCATTGTGTTCATGTGCATGCCTCACTGTGTCCATGCCTCACTGTGCCCATGCCTCACTGTGTCCATGACTAGACTGATGTTGAACATGGGAGTCTGTGGAAGGGGTGCCCGGATTTGAAAATCGGTGCTCCCCGGCCATAGGTCTCCTAGACAACAAACTTTGTACACTTGTAGAGGAGAAATGGGGCTACATGTGTGCCAAGTTTCGGGTCCAGAGGACCTACGACCGGCCAGTACCGGGTCCCCAAAATCACCAAAGAAATTACCGTTTAACATGGGATTTGAAAAATCGGTGCTCCCCGGCTGTAGGTCCCCTGGACAACAAACTTTGCACACTTGTACAGGAAGAGTGGGGCTACATGTGTGCCAAGTGTGAGGTCCAAGGGACCTACAGCCGGCCAGTACCGGGTCCCCAAATTCCGGGAGATCAGGCACAAAAAGTGACTTGAGTATAAGCCAAGGGGGTAATTTTCAGCACAAAAAAATGTGCTGAAAAACTCAGCTTATACTCGAGTATATACGGTATATACTGCACCACACATTGCACATTTTTTTTGTGATTTTTAGGCAGACCTATACAATGGGAGGGATAAACTAACCCCAGAACCTATAGAGGAAAGACATAGAAACAATTTACAATATTTGCAACAGGCACAGCTCCCCAAACGCCCTATTGAGTTGTTGAAAAAAATGAAATCAGAATTTACAGAGGAAGAATTTTATGCAGCTCTGAAAACAACACAGTCGAAATCCCCAGGACCAGATGGATTTATAATTTCCTATTATAAAAAATTTAAAGAGATCCTTGTCCCATACCTGACTTCTTATGCCAACTCCATTGCGGGATCGGAGGGCTTTTGAGTCACTTACTGCACATATATTCATATTATCAAAACCAGGGAAAGATTTAACTTGCTGCAGAAGCTTCCGCCCAATATCATTATTTAACGCAGATATAAAGTTGTATGCGAAGGTTATAGTTGCTAGATTACTCACTTTGATCCCGCAGGGGATAGGACTGGATCAGACAGGTTTTGTCCCTGGACGTGAAGCCAGGGACAACTCTCTAAGAACCCTGCTCATTATTTGCTATGTTGGGGACAATTTCCAGCCCACCCTGTTACTTTCAACCGAAAAAGCATTTGACAAAGGGGACGGAGAAAACCTTATAATAACTATGACGTTTCTGGGGTTAGGCCCAAGAATGTTTCACCAAATTGCATCTTTGTATGCCCAACCAACTCCCCGTAAAAAAATTATAATGCTTTATTAAGCGACACATTCACCCTTAAAAACGCTATATGTCAGGGATGCCCATTATCACCAATTTTATTTTCTATTTATTTAGACCCCTTTTTTTCGATTGTACGGATGAATCCAAATATACATGGTGTGAAAGTGAAGGGAAAGGAACATAAATTATCTGCATATGCTGATGATGTGTTATTTTATGTTCAACAACCAAGGATTACTCTGCCAAATTTGCTTAGACTAATACAGGAATTTCAATCTATATCTAATTTTAAAATAAATAAGATTAAATCTGAAATATTGAATATCTCGATACTGATACGTGAGGCAGAAACCTTGAAACCGTTATTTCCCTTTACTTGGCAATCATCTACGTTAAAATATCTAGGTATTTAGCTTACATCTAATCTTACTAGTTTATTTCGACATAACTTTTTCCCCATGCTTAATAGCATTAAATTAGATCTACGTAAATGGTCTTCCCTTTGCCATTCGTGGTTAGGGATGTCAATGTCATAAAGATGAATGTCCTTTCTCGAGTTTTATATATTTTTCTAATATTTTTACACTATATTATCAAGCAATTATTATGACACGTATGACAGATTGGGTAGAACTAGAAATGGCATTGACAGATATCGATCTTGCGGTTGTACCCTGGATACCTCGATCAACAAGGGCCTGGCATCTGCAAAATCCCCACTGACTATATATACGTTGGCATTATGGGATTCCTTGCATACTCGATATTGCTGGGAATATAACTCCCCAATAATGCCTCTTTTGGGACATAAATATTTTATGCCAGGAGCCCTAGATAAAGGTTTTAAATCATGGTTCCACAAGTCTATACCTCTACTACATCATGCAATGAAGAATTCAAAGATTAAACCCTTAAGGTCTTTATGTGGGGAAGCCCAACCAATATTTTTGGATCAGTGGAGATATATGCATCTATCCCAGTTTATCCAGAGCCTTCTGCAACCTATTCGCTCTTTAAATAAGTTAAATATCATTGAAGCGGCAATGCAAGATAAAGATCCGCCACGGCATTGTATTTCTCAATTGTATAAAGCCTTATTGAGTTTGCAGAGTCTGGCCTAGCCAGACTATATGGGTAGCTGGGAGTCTGATTTGGAATTTAAATTTACAGATAAACAAAATGACAAAGGTTATGCAACTTACTTATATGTTTGCCACTTCAAGCAAAATGGAGGAGGTAAATTTCAAACTCCTTAGTCAGTTGCACCATACACCAGTAAAATTGCACGCTATGGATACGTGAAACTCACCCATGTGTTTAAGGGAATGTGGAAGCCTAGCAACACACAGGCATTTATAGTGGTTTCATCCGAAGAACTGTCCGTTTTGGGAGGAAGTGGCGAAAACGATTTCTTTGTTACAGGGGTGAGGTAATCAAATTGGCATTCCTATTTCATTGTACCGAAGAGCCAATAGGTCAATAAAGGGCATCTATAACCCCACATTTATTAAATGCTGATAAATTTCTAATAATTCCATCTTGTTGGTGAAAGCAATCGATTCCTACCATTTCTCAGGGGCTACGGAAGGTTGATGATCTCTGTTTAATGGAACAATTAACATGCAGCAATAGGAGGTTGAACAGTAGACATTTCAAGACATGGGCAAAATGGCTTGAATTTGAAATGACTTTATTGTACTACAAATTAATTTCAGACTTCTAAAGTATCACAGAATACGAAATATTAAGATGTAATGAATATGTATTTTTCTTTATTTTTTTCTATTTTTCTTCCCTCTCTTCCCTCCTACCTTTTCTTTTTCTTTCTTTTGATTTGGTTTTCCCTCCCCCCTTTGTATAATATATATATATGTATATTTTAAGTGGAGGGGAAGGGAATTAAAGTTAAAGGTTTGTGTTTGTAAAAATATAAGCTTATAGGATCAAGACAGGTTGATCCTTTTTTTTTTTTTTACTTTGACTACATATGGTTTGGCTTATAGTTATATAGAGATTTGTGAATTTATACTGTTTTGATATAGAATATACTGTATTGTTTTTTTATTCTGAATATCCTGATAGAAAAAAAAAAGGTAACTCAAGGCAGTGAGATTTTAGGTGCTACTTGCCTGACATCTGTCTGACTTCATGCCCAGATGTCCATGCAAGTTGCACCATAAATTCGCAAAAAATAGTGCAAAAAACTTTTTTTCTAATCGGTGTGGCACTGCAAAGTCAGAGTTGCTATGATTTGAATGGCTCCATTGCCAACAATAGAGTGTGACTTATGTGATTTGTCTCTGTCAAATCGCATGACAAGTCGCATCGGTGGGAAAGTAGGCTTTATCCACTTTTTCTGAGAAAAAAACAAACGCCTCTTGGTCATCATTGTACATTGTAAGGATTCTAACAAACTTTGCAGCAAAAAATAAATAAAACACAGTCTGCAGTAATCAGGCAGCTAGCAAGGAATCAATATATGTAAATTCAGATCAGGGACAAATGTAGCAGTGCACCTACCAACTAAGTGAAATTACAGTGACAACAAATCACATATGAAGAGAAGATTAAATAAACAAGCAATGTGTAACAAATGTCAAACTAATAGAAAAAAAAGGAAGCATGTCATAAAGTAAATCCATCCAGATAGAGCATATCTTCCACTAAAGAAAGTAAAACAAAACACTGTAATATCCAAATCTTGCAAGTGGCGGGACATGGAACCCAACACCCAGAATGTAACCTTAAAAGCAAAAGTAAACAGTGCATGAAATAGCCCTAGGCTGAATGGATCTCTCATTGCTCCGGTTACACTACAGCTGAAGCCTAGACCGCTTTCACACAGCAATCTTTGGACATCTCTGGATGGATCTCTCCCTGTTTAAATTACACAACCGCTGAAACCTAAGCAGCTCTCACACTGAGATCTCTTGGTTGCCTACTTGTCTCACTGGTAATATGCCAAACAGTAGCACAGCAGACAAGCAGGATAAAGAGAGGCTCTCATAGTGTAGTACTAAAATGTTTATCATAAAAACATCCACATAAAATACAGATATTAGCTGGAAGACCTAAAAGAGACACAGCTGTCTGACCCAGACAGCAACGTGTGATGTCACCAAGCTCAAACTCTGCCCAACGCTTGTTTCTTCCTATAAGACATCATCCGAGCCCCTAAACTTTGTAGCAGATTCCTAAGTTTTGGTGCTGTGAAAAAATCTTTGTTTCACCAGGCTGAACGAACACTCATTCTAAATGGGAGTGACTGGTTCATTATTAATCAGCTGATGCTCTTTCTGTGTTCTAACAAGGAAAGCTCCAAAGTCTGCATTCCTTTAGAAGTGATAAACCCTTGGGGAGTCTCCAACCAATACTTACATTTATGTTGTAGGGAATGCCTAAAATCTGACTTTGTATCTTAGTGGAGACTTCTGGGAAAATCAGTGAGTCGATCACACAAGCAGGAAATTACATTTTTGGAGGCGTTGTTTTGAATTTTATAGAAAATGACAACGCTGTAAAATAAAAATGAAAGGTAATTTTTAATAATAGTAAATTATAACATGGTTTGTGTAGCAATAATATATGCTACATTATTTATTTCATTTGCTACAGTATCTCACAAAAGTGAGTACACCCCTCACATTTTTGTAAATATTTTATTATATCTTTTCATGTGACAACACTTAAGAAATGACACCTTGCTACAATGTAAAGACGTGAGTGTACAACTTGTATAACAATGTCAATTTGCTGTCCACTCAAAATAACTCAACACACAGCCATTAATGTCTAAACTGCTGGAAACAAAAGTGAGTAAGCCCCTAAGTGAAAATGTCCAAACTGGGACCAAAGTGTCAATATTTTGTGTAGCCACCATTATTTTCCAGCACTGCCTTAACCCTCTTGGGAATGGAGTTCACCAGAGCTTCACAGGTTGCTACTGGAGTCCTCTTCCACTCCTCCATGAAGACATCATGGATCTGGTGGATGTTAGAGAATTTGCGCTCCTCCACCTTCTATTGTAAGGATGCCCCACAGATGCTCAATAGGGCTTAGGTCTGGGGACATGCTTGGCCAGTCCATCACCTTTACCCTCAGCTTCTTTAGCAAGGCAGTGGTCGTCTTGGAGGTATGTTTGGGGTCGTTATCATGTTGGAAAAATGCCCTGCGGCACAGTCTCCGAAGGGAGGGGATCATGCTCTGCTTCAGTATGTCACAGTACATGTTGGCATTCATGGTTCCCTCAATGAACTGTAGCTCCCCAGTGCCGACATCAATCACGCAGTCCCAGACCATAACACTCCCACCAGTGAGCCGATCACACAAGCGGGGAATTACATTTTTGGAGGTGTTGCTTTGAACTTTATAGAAAATTACAACACTGTAAATTAAAAATGAAAAGTAATTTTTAATAACATTAAATTATAACATGGTTTGTGTAGGAATAATATATGTTATATAATTTTTTTCCATGAAAGTGGAGTCCCCCTTTTAAGCAGTTTAGTGTGGAGGGCACATTAACAAATACAGTAGATCAGCATCTGACCTAGGTAAAGAAAGAACTTTAAGTATTGATGTGACTGACATAATAAGTATAATGCCTTTAGGTGATTGACACATTGAGCAGCGGCTTAGTGTCTGCATGACCCTAGCAAAGCAAGCTCTGCTTTGTGCACTAGTTATGGCTGCTCTAATGAGCAGCTGCTCAATGTCTTACACAAAAAAGGTACCTCAAATCTCATTTTAGGGTCTGGATAATGAACAATACCACAGCAGTGCTCTGAACAACATATTTTCAAGCCTTGATTGTGTTGGGTAACCCTCTGAACACCAGAGAGGTAGAAGATGATGGATGTGCCAAAGCATGTAGTATTATTTACTACTGTCCTTGCAAGAGTCAATGCTCTTGCAAATACCACGATTAAAGGTCCATACCTAGAATGTCTTAGATGGGGGTTAACATTTTATTGTTACAGTAGATTATTTATATGTACAACATGAAATATGTTGAAGAAGGGATGATAGGGATGAAATACCAATTCGGTCAAAAAACAAGTCCAGACTAAATTTTGCTTATTTGAGCGTTTGTCTGAAAGCTAGACTTTTAGCATGATCAGCAGGAGCCAAACTTCAAATGTATCACTGGGTTGTCTCCCTGTAAAATAAATGGCAGTCCCATACTTCCACTGTCAATGGTAGTTAAGGAAGCGATCTGTAACAGCACCTGGACCCCTTTTATATGCTGCCTGAAAACCCCCGACAATGCAAAACAAAAAATGGTGTTGCTCTTCTGGTCTGGTATAAATTTCAAGTGGGACTTAATGCAAAAATGAAAAAAATAAAATGGTTTAGGTTCCCCATTAAAAATACCTAGCTCATCCTTGATGGGGATCTGGTACTGATGTAAAACAAAATGGCATGGGGTCCCCTCCCAAGTTCTATGAAATTTTCCCAGAGACCTTGCCCACCCGTCATCACTGGAGTTAACGTTTGCAGGCAAGCAGTCATCAAGAGATCATTTCGGCAGTTGTCGGGCTATGTTTTTTCAGCTGGTCAGCTGGCGTCAAGCGCTGTGATTGATGAGGATGAGGATCCACATTTCTGGAGAATGCAACTCACAGTGCATTTACAACATGGGACTTTTTTTTTTAAATAAAAGAGCTGTCAAAAACTGTGTGTGTCTGTTTTCATTTATTCTTCTTTTTTTTAAATTTATTTCCGTAGTTAGGGAATGTACCCCTCACTCATTCACATGGGAAGGCTCAAGGCTGGTTTCTCGTTTCCCCCTTACTGTTACAGAGGAATCCAGATTTCAATAACCCCCTATCCACAGACCCCCACAACCACCAGGGCATGGTTGTAGCGAAGAGGTCCAAATCAACAATTTACCCCTCCATGTTGAGGGCAGGTGACATGATATGAACCATGCACACTTTTTTTCTTGATTTTTGTATGGGAGTCCCCTTCAAAATTCATACCAGACCCTCAACAAGGATAGAGGTCTGGTATGGATTTTTAGGGGGTATCCCCCCCACGCTGTTTGTTTTGTTTGGAGGTCCCCCCAAAAAACATAGAGCCCAGACCCTTATGTAAGATAAGGGTCTGGTATACATGTAGGAGATCTCTGGCTGTTTGTTTACAATATATGGTCAACTCAACACTGTCATGTGCTGGCAATTAAAAAAAAAATCTTTGTAAATGTCAGTGTTGCTGTAGTAGCTTGTATATACTGTACAAAAGTGCCACTGCACATGCAGGGTCAGGGCATCCCCAGGTTTGCCTTTTAAATACATTTTGCATCTTTAAGCATTATTAAATGCTGCTCCCTGCCAAACAAATTTTTTTTTTTTTTTATGGTGTTCCTTGTTCCACCACTCTGTGTACTGTACTTCTTAGAAAGCATAATATGATGTATAAAGCAGATACAGTACATGCTACAACTAATGTAAAAACTTGCTGAATGTGTCTGTAATGGATTATATAAAACTCAGATTAGTGGAAAAGAGAGCTGATTTTCTGAGTTTAGCACAGTTAGTCAGGGGAGTTTAGCTTTTTCATGCCTAAGGTAAACTGTTAGCAAACAGCCAAAACCTAGATTTATGTCATAAAAATAACATAAAATAATTTTAAGGAATGGTACAAACATTTAGGCCTGGTTCACACTTATTCGATTTCAGATGTGACTTGGGACATAACAATGGAAATAACATTGCTTCCTATGGTGCCTGTTCACATCAATGCAGCACAGCTGCAATTCAACTTTGAAAAGGTGTCCTGTGCTACTTTGGTGCGATTTACAATTCGATTTTGCTTCATAGAATATGCAAACCACGTACAAAACACAACCAAAGTTGCACTACATAATCACACTTTAAATTGAGTCGTCACAGTAGAGTCAACCAAGCCTTAGCCTAGGTTCACACTAGTGCAGCGCAATCTTCATCCCATTTTCAATGCAATTTGGTAGTGCAGCTACCGTGCGAGGTAGTGGGATTTGAATACGTTTTTGATGCAAGTTTTTACTACTGATACTGACTCATTCCCACTGTCAATTTAAATAAAGGAACCGGCAAAAAAACTAAACAAAAAAAACAAAAAAACAATGTGAGGGTCCCCCACCAGTCCATAACAGGCCATTCAGGCCCCACGGCAAAAAAAAAATGTGTGCCCTCCCCCCCCCCAAAAAAAAAATCCGTACCAGGCCCTTATCCAAACATGTAAAAATAGAGGAGAAAAATAGTGGGACTTTATATATTTTATATTTTGTTGATCAAATATTAGGTACATTGGAACATTCCATATTCAGGAGTAGGGATGAGCCGAACACCCCCCGGTTCGGTTCGCACCAGAACCTGCGAACAGACCGAAAGTGCGAACGTTAGAACCCTATTAAATACAATGGATGCGAACGTTCGAAATCTAAAGTGATAATTATAATGGCTAATATGCATGTTATTGTCCTAAAAAGGGTTTGGGGACCCGGGTTCTGCCCCAGGGGACATGTATCAATGCAAAAAGAAGTTTTAAAAACGGCCGTTTTTTCGGGAGCAGTCATTTTAATGATGCATAAAGTGAAAAAAAAAAAGTGAAATATTCCTTTAAATATCGTACCTGGGGGGTTTCTAAAGTATGCCTGTGAAGTGGCATGTGTTTCCCGTGTTTAGAACTGTCCCTGCACAAAATGAAATTTCTAAAGGAAAAAAAGCCATTTAAAACTGCTTGCGACTTTAATGTCATGTCTTGTCCTGGCAATATGGATGAAAATCTTTGAGAAAAATGGCATGGCTACCCCATCACCCCCCCCCCCTACCCCAGCCCATTACCAGCCCCTTTGGGTCTTGTATGGATTTTAAGGGGAACCCCGCACCAAAAATAAAAAAGGCCCTATATACTCTGAACAGCAGTATACAGGTGGTGCAAACAAGACAGGGACTGTAGGTTTGTTCTTAAGTAGAATATGTTTGTAATTTTGAACAGGTACATTGTTTAAGTGTAGCTCCAGCCAAAAAATATATTTTTAAGCTTTTTGGAAAACATAGGGAAGAGCTATCACCCCTGTAACATTTGTTTTGCTGTCTGTGCACCTGTTCAGAAGATTTCACCTCACTTTCCGTCCCAATGACAAATGTTTTTGGAGAAGTGGGGTTTTTATTGAAACAAGGATTGGTGATAAAGCATCAGTAGAGAGGAGACACCTTTTTCCCATATTAACTCTTACAGGAGAGAATTTCCCTTCCTAGGGGTAGATTCCCTTTCACTTCCTTTTGTCTCCTTCCGTTTGCAAGTAGGAGTCGTTTGTAAGTTGGATGTTTGAAAGTAGGGGCCTGCCATTTATACTCTGCTGAAATTTGCCCCTTAGATGTTGGTGTTGCCACAACACTGTGAGCCCTCACAGTTACTCTTGGTGGGCGCTGGAACGCCCTGCTGTGAACTATTATATCAGGAATTGTAATTACATGCCATTGTTGAACAGTGGTAGGAAAAATTGGGCCTTTGGTGGTGGTGCTGGTGCTACAACACTGTCAGCCCTCACAGTTACTCTTGGTGAGCGCATGAATGGGCCCTACTGTTAATTATTAGATCAAGAATTGTAATTGCATGCCCCTGTTGAAGAGGGGCAGAAAATTTTGGCCTTTGGTGGTGGTGTTGGTGTTGCCACAACACTGTAAGCCCTCACAGTTACTCTTGGTGGGCGCAGGAATGGGCCCTGCTGTGAATTATTAGATCAAGAATTGTAATTACATGCCCCTGTTGAACATGGGCAGAAAAATTGGGCCGTAGGCACTGGTGGCACAACACTGCAACTCCTCACAGATACTGTACTTGGAGCACAGCAATGAGCCCTGTTGCAAAGTATTGCATCAAAAATTTTAATTACACGCCCCTGTTAAACAGGGGCTGAAAAATTGGGCCTTAGGCACTGGTGCCACAACACTGCAACCCCTCACAGATACTGTACTTGGAGCACAGCAATGAGCCCTGTTGCAAAGTATTGCATCAAAATTGTAATTACACGCCCCTGTTAAACAGGGGCTGAAAAATTGGGCCTTAGGCACTGGTGCTGGTGCCACGACACTGCAACCTCTCCCAGATACTCTAGTTGGAGTGCAGGAATGAGCCCTGCTGCAAAGCATTGCATAAAAAATTGTAATTACATGCCCCTGTTAAACAGGGGCTGAAAAATTGGGCCTTAGCCACTGGTGGCGGCACCCAGAAACAAAAATGTTCTTCCAAGCTATCATCAGGAATCGGATCATTGAGGAGGAGGAGGATAGTCAGTCAACATAACAGGACAGTCACTCAGCATCAGCATAGGCAGTCTTGAAGGGATGTGACATTTCAAAATAAATTATTCTGTTATATCAGCTTCAGGTGCTTGATAGCTGGTGGTGATCCAAGACTGGTTCATCTTTATGAAGGTCAGTCGATCAACCGAGTCGGTGGACAGGTGCACCCTGTGATCCGTGACAAAGCCTCCAGTAGCACTGAATGTGCGTTCCGAAAGAACGCTGGATGCAGGACAGGCCAGTAGCTCAATTGCATACTGTGCAAGCTCTGGCCAGTGATCCATCCTCAAGACCCTGTAAGCCAGAGGATTTAGCAGGATCAGGGAGGCCATGCAGCGTAGGTTAGCTGAGGCATTCGGTCCGGAGTCCTCTGGGTTACTAAGGACAACATGATCCGCAGCCACCTCTTCCCAGCCACGTACAAGTCCACAGGTTTCTTTGGACTGTAAATCATCCCTAAAAGACTGCTGCTGTTGATGCTGAGTGCCAGGCTCCACCTCCATGCTGACACAATCCTCCTCCTCCTCCTCCTCATCCTCTTCCTGTGCGATGGGTGGGACAGAAGGAACACTGTCTGGGTAAAGGGGGCCTTGAGAGGCAAGGAAGTCCTCCTCTTCCTGCCTCTGTTCTGCCTCAAGTGCCCTGTCCATTATTCCACGCAGCGTATGCTCCAACAGGTGGACAAGAGCTACAGTGTCACTGATGCATGCACTGTCACTGCTCACCATCCTCGTGGCCTCCTCAAATAGTGCCAGGACAGTGCATGCATCCCTGATCATGCCCCACTGGCGTGGTGAAAAAAACCTGAGCTCCCCTGACCCTGTCCTGGTGCCGTAGTCGCACAGGTACTCATTGATGGCCCTCTGCTGCGTGTTGAGCCACTGCAGCATGGCCAACGTTGAGTTCCACCTGGTGGGCATGTCACATATAAGGCGGTTCTTGGGCAGGTTCAACTCCTTTTGCAGCTCAGCCAGCCCAGCACTGGCATTATATGATCTGCGTAAATGCACACAGACTTTCCTGGCCTGCCTCAGGACATCCTGTAAGCCCGGGTACCTGCCCAAGAACCGCTGCACCACCAGGTTAAAGACGTGAGCCACACAGGGCACATGGGTCAGTTGTCCCTGTCGGAGGGCGGAGAGGAGGTTGGTGCCATTGTCGCAAACCACCATTCCTGGCTTAAGCTGGTGTGGCGTCAACCACCTCTTGGCCTGCCCCTGCAGAGCTGACAGAACCTCTGCCCCAGTGTGGCTTCTGTCCCCCAAACACACCAGCGTTAGCACGGCATGGCATCTTTTTGCCTGCGTACTTGCTGGTTCCGAGGACAAAGCACAGGAAGAGGCCATGGAGGAAGAAGAAGAGGAGGGGGTGGAGGAGAGAGGTGTGTCACAACCAGTAGTAGCATTTTGGAGGCGTAGCAGTGGAACAACCTCCAACACTACTGCACCTTGTCCTGCATCCTTCCCAGCTGCCAAAAGAGTGACCCAATGGGCCGTGAAAGAAAGGTATCGTCCCTGTCCATGCCTGCTGGACCATGAGTCAGCGGTAATATGCACCTTACCGCTGACTGCCCTGTCCAGCGAGGCATGGACATTGCCTTCCACATGCCGGTAGAGAGCCGGAATCGCCTTCCGTGAGAAAAAGTGGCGTTTGGGAACCTGCCACTGAGGAACCGCACATTGCACAAACTCACGGAAGGGGGCCGAGTCTACCAACTGAAAAGGCAGCAGTTGAAGTGCTAGCAATTTAGCCAAGCTAGCATTCAACCGCTGGGCATGTGGATGGCTGGGAGTGAACTTCTTTTGACGGTCCAGCAGCTGGGGCAGGGAAATTTGCCTGCTACAATCGGACGTCGGTGTACTGCTAGCAGAGTGCCCGCAAGTACTTGGCTGTGACACACCTAATTCTACACCTTCATTCCTCTCAGTGCAGGTTTTAGAGATGACTGAAGGTATAGTGTGGTTGGAGATCCCAGCTGATGAGGAGCAAGGAGAGGTCCGCTTTGTTCTTTGGTGTGGGTCTTTAAGGTACGCTTGCCAACGAGCTGCATGGCAGGTCAACATATGTCTGGTCAAGCATGTGGTGCCCAAGCGGCTGATGTTTTAGCCACGCGAGATACGCTTGAGACATATGTTGCAAATAGCAGCGGTGCGATCTGATGCACTTGACTCAAAAAAGGCCCACACCAAAGAACTTTTGGAATAACGAGCAGAGGCAGCGCCCTGCACAGGCGGAGCTCTGCGGTGTGATTTAGTCGATGTGCTGCCCTTACGCTGGCCCCCGGAGGGTATCCTGCCTCATTGGAGATGTGCCTCCTCCTCATCCTCCTCCTCCTCCTCTCTCCTATCAGGCACCCATGTGGAGTCAGTGACCTCATCATCCCCTCCCTCCTCATCACTGGAGCCAATCTGGCAGTATGCTGCAGCTGCTGGAACATGACTGCCAGATTGGTGTCCTTCTTGAGCATCCCTTCTCTCTGCGCTCACGCTACTGCCTTCCTCTAGCTGGGTATCATCATCAGACCCTTCAAAACGCTGGGCATCCTCCTGGAGCATGTACCCAACACTGTGCTCAAACAGTTCGAGGGAATCCTCAGGAGGACATGGTGGGTCTAGGGAAGGAGTGACTGATGATGACATTGATACAAGGGAAGAGGACGCTTTGGTAGCTGCTTTGCCAGTACCCTGAGCTTGGGTGAGAGAGGATGAGGAGGATGAGGAGGGCTTGGTCATCCACTCTACCAAGTCTTCGGCATGATGCGGCTCAACACATCCAGCTGCCGAAAATAAGGACAAGCGTGTCCCATGGCCACGTGCTGATGACGATGCACCGTGTCCACGACCAGCACTGTTGTCTCTAGACACAGAGCCTGCTTGCCCTCTTTTATTGGCTCCTGACGGTCTGCCTCTTCTTGTTGGCCTTCCAGACATAGTAATGGACTGCAGGGAGATGGGAAAACCAGGAATTGGATTAGTGTATATTGTGCTGGAGGCACACAACACCCACTAACTCCTGCAGATGCCTTTATTAGAGAACACCAGCAATAAAGGGTACATACAGGTGTATACTGTGCTGTGCTGGAGGGACACAACACCCACTAATTTCTGCAGATGCCTTTATTAGAGAACACCAGCAATAAAGGGTAGATACAGGTGTATACTGTGCTGTGCTGGAGTGACACAACACCCATTAACTCCTGCAGATGCCTTTATTAGAGAACACCAGCAATAAAGGGTAGATACAGGTGTATACTGTGCTGTGCTGGAGGGACACAACACCCACTAACTCCTGCAGATGCCTTTATTAGGGAACACCAGCAATAAAGGGTAGATACAGGTGTATACTGTGCTGTGCTGGAGGGATACAACACCCACTAACTCATGCAGAAGCCTTTATTAGAGAACACCAGCAATAAAGGGTAGATACAGGTGTACAGGTGTATACTGTGCTGTGCTGGAGGGACACAACACCCGCTAACTCCTGCAGATGCCTTTATTAGAGAACACCAGCAAAAAAGGGTAGATACAGGTGTATACTGTGCTGTGCTGGAGGGACACAACACCCACTAACTCCTGCAGATGCCTTTATTAGAGAACACCAGCAATAAAGGGTAGATACAGGTGTATATTGTGCTGGGGCACACAACACCCACTAACTCCTGCAGATGCCTGTATTATAGAACAGCAAAAAAATTTAGATACAGGTGTATACTGTGCTGGGGCACACAACACCCACTAACTCCTACAGATGCCTGTATTATAGAACAGCAAAAAAGTGTAGATACAGGTGTATACTGTGCTGGGGCACACAACACCCACTAAATCCTGCAGATACCTTTATTAGAGAACACCAGCAATAAAGGGTAGATACAGGTGTATACTGTGCTGGGGCACACAACACCCACTAACTCCTGCAGATGCCTCTATTATAGAACAGCAAAAAAAATGTAGATACAGGTGTATACTGTGCTGGGGCACACAACACCCACTAACTCCTGCAGATGCCTGAGAAAAGAACACACTGTCCCTTCATGCCTATCTAGCTTAGAGAACAGTAATACAGGGTAGATACAGGTGTATACTGTGCTGGGGCACACAACACCCACTAACTCATGCAGATGCCTGAGAAAAGAACACACTGTCCCTGTCTATCTAGCTTAGAGAACAGCAATATAGGGTAGTGTGACAGGGGTCAGTTGGGGCACAGCGGGAATGAAAACCCCACCATGATCTGGGATAGTCATATTCAATGCTGTATATCCACTTCTCTACTGTGCACGAAAACCCCCTTCCTGCCCAAGCCATTTTTCAGCTTTCAGCGCTGTCACACTTTGAATGACAATTGCGCGGTCGTGCGACGTGGCTCCCAAACGAAATTTGTGTCCTTTTTTTCCCACAAATAGAGATTTCTTTTGGTGGTATTTGATCACCTCTGCGGTTTTTATTTTTTGCGCTATAAACAAAAGAAGAGCGTCCAGTTTGGAAAAAAACACTATTTTTTACTTTTTGCTATAATAAATACCCATTTTTTTTTTTAAATAACATTTTCCTCAGTTTAGGCCGATACGTATTCTTCTACATATTTTTGGTAAAAAAAAAAATCGCAATAAGCGCGTATTGATTGGTTTGCGCAAAAGTTATAGCGTCTACAAAATAGGGGATAGATTTATAGCATTTTTATTTTTTTATTTTTTTATTAGTAATGGCGGCGATCTGCGATTTTTTATTGTGACTGCGATATTGCGGCGGACACATCGGACACTTTTGACACATTTTTGGGACCATTCACATTTATACAGCGATCCCTGCTATAAAAATGCATTGATTACTGTATAAATGTGATTGGCAGGGAAGGGGTTAACCACTAGGGGGCGGGAAGGGGTTAAATATGTTCCCTCAAAGTGTTCTTACTGTGGGGGGAGGGGACTGACTGGGGGAGGTGACCGATGGTTGTCCCTATGTACAAGGGACACACCATCGGTCCCCTCTCCCTCACAGGACGTGGATCTCTGTGTTTACACACAGAGATCCACTTTCCTGCTCGTTTCCCGGGCAATCGCGGGTGCCCGGCGGCAATCGCGGCCGCCGGGCACGCGCACCGGAGCCTTGTGAACGCGGCGCGCGCGCGCGCGCGCCGCCGGCGGCGCGCCTCCTAGCTCTTTTTAAAGGGAGGACGTCATATGACGTCCTCCCAGAACGAGAGTATCCTCCGCCCGCCGTCAATTGACAGTGGGCGGGGAACAAGTGGATATACATGGTATATATTGGGTGTATATTGTGTGTGGGCTGTTGTGTAATATTTGCTGTGATGAGGGGTGATTGCATTCTATTGTCTATTGTGGCTTGTGGTAATTAAGTCTGCTACTGTGGTGATGTGGATTGGAGCTTGGTAGACTGTCTGGCTGCCTATTATGGGATGTTTAAGTGTCTTTCTGTGAGGAGGGGGGGATCACCTCTCCTGCTAAGACTGTTTACTGAAAGAGAAGTTTGAACACACCTGACCTGTATGACCATTGTCATTGGACAGTTTAACCCGCCCTGTTCCCCAAGGATGGGAGGGAAGGGTTTTGAAGAGAAATGTGTTACCATGTGCTTGTAATAAAGTCAGTCAAGTTGGAAACTTCATACAGAGTGTTTGTCTCGTATGTTTGGAAGGATTAATCCTATGGGAAGCGGTCGCCTAAATGTGGAGGATCGGCAGTGGATGTGTGTCCCGAGAGGGAATATCCTAAACGGCGTTAACCCCTTTCATACTTGGGGTGCCGTTACATTGGTTGGCAGCGGTGGGATTTTTCCTCCAGTTACTGGGACACTCCAAACCACCACAGTGAATGACCAGCTATGCAGCCTGCAGGAAAGCCACGCTGAAAGACTTACTTGAGAGCCGTGGAGGGACCGGTGGGACAAAGAACAAGGCCACCTTGATCAGGGAGCTAGCCGAGATGGATCAGAGGGATGGTGATGCAGGACCCCGGTCAGTTGAAGACTTGTTTCAGCAACGATTTCGAGAGCGGTTGGCATTATATGGTGCTAACCCATCAGAGACCGCCATACAGAATGACATTAGAGACATCCAGCTGCAGGATGAGTGACAAGAGAGAGAACTGGAGCGACAAGAGAGAGAACTAGAGCGGCAACATGAGCGGAGAATGGCGGAAATACGGCAATCAGAGACAACACCTAAAGATGCAGCGCCTGTCCGTAAAAACAAAAACTATCCAAACAAGAGATTGGAAAAAAGAGGAGGCTCACGAACAGTTTGTGCAAACTTATCAAAATAGATTTATTGAGAGATGTTACATGGTAACGTGGACTATATCCAGGATACTGGACAACGTGTATATAAAAACGATGACAGTCAAGATTGACTGATCAACACATAATGCACATACACAACAGGACAGACATAAAATGACCTAAACATATAAGACACGTCCGGACGCCAGGTAGTTTCAGGGAGAGGTCTAAATGATGATTGCAATACAATCAAAAATTATGGCAACAGCAAAGCTGTGTGTAAGCCGAGAGACCACTCCCTAAAAGGCCCTGGGAGCTCGAGCCCTAATGGATGGAAGGGTGGGGAGGGGGGGGGGGAGGAAAGAAGGGGTGAAGGCCAGCTGGATGGATCCGTGAGGAGATAGCTGCAGTCCCGTTTCACCAACTGTAATGTCATGAGGAGAAAGAACAATTCAAGTGAAAATAGTCTAAGCGTTGGGATGCTGTGTCCATGAGAAAATATCTTCCTGGAGGCAAGCAGAGAAACACATGTGAAGTACAGCTGGGGACAGATGTGATGCAAATAAGAACAGTCCTCACTGCTAGTGATAGTAAAGCATACTGGAGTAGCCAGTAACCAGGGGTAAAGACGTGTGAACCTGCACGTAGTAAAGTATAGTGGCTGTCAGTGAAATTACCCCTTCTCCGATGCTCGGATGCACTGCCACGTCCGCATGGAGTCACTTTGCTGCTCCTTCCTGGCTTACATGAATCGTGTCAGGGTACTGCTGTGTTTAGCGGTACGTGTAGAGGGATTTGTTAAGTCCTTTTCATGTCCCACAGCTGATACTCACGACTGTTTAGCTTTCCTCCTCCTCCTCTTCCTTCCCCTCCGGGGCTCGTCGTCACTGTGCGGGCATGAAGCCGCGTCGCAGCGTGGCGTCCGGGCGGAAATGACGTTGACTAGTTTCGCATATGATGTGTGCGTAGCTTCATCTGGACGTATAAGTGACGGAGGGCGAGGGGTCCTTCTTATAGCGTCCCTCCCTCGTCTCACTCCGCCCAGTACATGTATTTTAAAGGAGAAAAAAAGGACATTGCGGTGTATGTGCGCGAACATAGATAGTGTTTGGCTATAGACCAGGTCCCCCCTAAGTATAAGTAGAATATATTAATTCCATATCATGTCGGAGGACAGAAAGCATTGAGTGCATATATCTCCAAACTTCATTAAAGGTCCAATACATGATAGTTTATATTTTGATGCTTTAATGCACAGGTACCAATATCTAGGAACAATGAACAATGTTAATGATAGTGGTTGTGAAAAATGGCTTGGATATGTATGGGAGTGGGTGATAGGAAAAAACACACACATAGCGGACCACAGACAGCTAATAGACAGACATGGCGCCAAATATATGCAAATGCAAACCCACATAAATACAAGTACACACAAACCCCCCCCCCCATTATCAAGGACAAGGGAGCAGGGTTTGTAGCTAGGGTTTTTTTTTGGGGAGAAGTATACCAGGTGCCATGGCAGACCCATAACCGCCATAACACACAGTAGTTAAATACATGTTTGAGGTAGATGGTACATTATTGCAATATAATCAGCACAAAATTATAATGGTCAGTAAGTGGAGTAGAGACACTACTCAAGTCCACATGATAGGAGGCTCAAGCGGACACCCGTTGTAATGATTATACAATCATTATGAATCTATAAGGGGCACCCTGCCCATTGAGGGCATCATAGTTGTCTAAATTTTGCCAAGCAGAAGATAGACCCGAAGTACCATCCGGTACCATATATAATATATTATATTGCCCGGATGATTGGAAGTGATGTATACAATAAGGCAAAAAAGAGACAAGGAAATAAAGAAATAGAGAAACCAAAAAGTAAAGTAAAGAAATAGAGAGAGCACAGAATAGGAAAAAACCGAATGTGGCAAATATGTAGGTACTCCAGACATGCACTAAATTGTTAGGAAGGGCTGTAAATTTAACTCGTTGTTGAGGCCCAGTGGTGTGAGAGACCCCAGGCGGAATATCCACATTTTCTCCTTTTGCAGGAGTATTTGATCAAAGTCCCCCCTTCTCGGGGGTAGATTAAGTGAATAGATGCCCTTGACTTTCATGCCATTCAGATTCCCATCATGATATTGAGCAAAGTGTCTAGCCAACGGTTTTTCAGGGTTCTTTTCCCTGATTTCCCTCATGTGTTCCCCCAAGCGCACCCTTAGTTGGCGTTTAGTTTTACCGATGTAAATCTTTTTTGCACGGGCACGTCAACATGTAGATAATCCTGGATGTCGCACAGTTAATGGTGTTCTTAATATAATAACTACATGTATTAGTGGAGTCAGAGAAGGTATCAGTCCTTTCCACAAAGGGACATACCTGGCAATGTCCACAGGGGAACATGCCTTTACTGCGTGGATATTCAGAAAGCCAGTTGGGCTCAGTTGTTCTCGTGAATTCGGAATGAATCAACGAGTCCCCTAGATTTCTGGCCCTTTTTGCCACCATCAAAGGGGCTGGGCCCACTAACTTGGCTATTCCCGGGGTGTTTGTGAGGACATCCCAATGTTTCTTGAGGATGTTTCTTACTGTATCCCATTGGGAACCAAACTGGGTTATAATTCTAACTGGTCCCAGTTCTAATTTTTCCTGTTTGGGTATGTTGGACAGTAGATCTTTTCGATCACGGCTTGCTGCTTTGGACTTAGCTCGTCTCAATTGTTTGTGGGAGTACCCCCTCTCCCTAAATCTAAGGTAGAGGGCATCACTCTCCCGTCTATAGTCCAACCTACTGGAACAGTTCCTCTTGATCCGCAGGAACTGCCCAATAGGTATACCATCCTTTAGCCATCTTGGATGATGGCTATCGGCTCTCAATAGAGTGTTGGCCGCGGTTTCCTTCCGGAAGGTGGTAGTGGTGAGGGTCAGGTCCTCCACCCGGATACAGAGGTCCAGGAACGGAATTTTTTGGCGATCAAATGTATATGTCAATCGGATGTTGCGATTGTTATTGTTCAATGCACACATAAAGATCTCGAGTGAAGCAGCATCCCCTCTCCAGACCATCAAAACATCATCTATGTACCTGAGCCAGGTGTGAACATGGCTCAGGTACATACACAAACTATAGACCAAATCCTCCTCCCACAGGCCCAGATGTAGGCACGCATATGCCGGTGCCCATGGGGCTCCCATGGAGGTACCCTTGATCTGCTGGTAGAACTTGGTTTCGAACTGGAAGAAGTTGTTATTAAGGGCCAATGCAAGTAGGTCTGCCACAAATTCATTTTGAGCCCCACAATCGGGGTATTGTCTGTCCAGAAAGGACACGATAGCCTCCATACCCCAAGTATGGGGTATGGAGGTGTATAGAGACTCCACATCAATTCCCACCAGCAAGATCTCTTCCTCCAGCCTGATGTCCTGAATTTGGGCAAGCACATCCCGAGTGTCTTTAACATAGGACTTAAGGCTAGCTACCATATCTTTAAGCATGAGGTCAAGGTACTTTCCTATTCTTTCTGATGGCCCCCTAATGGCGGAGACAATAGGTCTACCGGGAGGGTCCTGTATAGATTTATGGACTTTAGGGATTATATAAAAAATAGGAATGTTATAATCTCTCACCTTGAGATGCTCAAATTCCCGACGGCTGAGTAAGCCGTCTTCCATGGCCAGTTGGAGTTTAATGTTAATCTCATTGGCCAATTTTGGGAAGGGGTCACCGTCAATCTTTTTATAAGTATCTCCATCTCTTAATAGGCGGTTGACCTCTTTGAGGTAGTTATCCTCATCCAACAGGACAACATTACCCCCTTTATCGCTTCTCTTGATGATCAGCCTTTTGGCGGACAACAACTCTCTTATAGCACGTCGCTCCTCCGGGGATAAATTGTCCTGTCCTCTTTTTTCCCAGTCAATGCTTTTAAGGTCAGTTTGGACTAAGTCCAAAAATAGACTAAGCCACTTGTTTTTGTACAAAGGTGGCATTTTATTAGACCTAATTTTAAGTGGGGCATGTCTCTTCTGAACAGTAGAAGGGTCATCAAGATCTTCATTTTCCTCTAGTAGAGAGGTTAGGATCTGTAGGATCTCATCGTCTCTACTTTCAGTGTCACCTGTACCTTCATTGGAGGCTGTCCTATGCGTGTGTAGATAACGTAAAAATACTTTGCGTAAAAATAACGCTACGTCTTTGTAGACATTGAACTCATCCATAACATTGGTGGGCGAGAAAGACATACCTTTTTGTAACAATTTTATATGTCTTGGTGCTAAAGGAAAGCTTGAGAGGTTAATTATTTTCATGTCAGTTATTGTTTCTAATTGTTCTATTGGTGGCCTCTCTGGCTTCTCTGGCTCCTTGTGTTGGGGCCGCCCTTGTCTGAGTTCCGTCCTCTGTCGGGTTGTCTCTGGTGTCTGGGGGCCGAAGGTTTCCGTATAGTCGGATTGTCCGTTCTCAGATGATCTGTGTTGTCTTCCCCTACCGCCCCCTCTTTCTCTAAAAAAGTAACCGATCTGGGAAAGTTGTTATCCTCACTCTCACTTGGGGATCTGTTCCCTCTAGAGTTAGACCTACCACGTCTTGTCCTACTTCTATTTCTTCTTATGGTTAGATCGAAGATCTCCCCCTTCTCCCAATCATTAAGGTCTCTTTTAAGTTTTGATTGTTTTGTCACTTTGAGATTATGCTGTGTTTTCTCTACTTCTCTTTTGACTATCTCATTCTGTATATTGAATTCGTCTGTATCCTTGAATGGTTCTAAGCCTAGAGAGCTATCTGAGATTAAAGTGGATAACTCTACTAGTTGTAATTTTTCTTCTTCAACAATGAGTTTCATTACGGAAATACCATGCTCGATACATAGTGTCTTCCATTTCTCTAAAAATCTGTCATTGTGAAGATGTTCTGCCGGTATAACTTTGTCTCTAAGGCCCCTAGGTACTATCTTCTGCTCGATATATGTCTCAAGGAAAGATACATCCCATTTCCTATTAAGGTGCTTAATTAGAAGTCTTTTGTGTTCTTTAAATCTTGTTTTTGTCTCCTCATCCCGACTTAAAGTAATAGTACTATCGGGTCTGAGGGCTTGTTGTATTTCAAGGTCAATATCATCCCCCAACATAAATGCCATAACCCAACAATAATTAACACAGATTATAAAGGTGGTCAGAAGACCGAAGGGGAAAGAGGTATAGGCCAAAAAAACCTAATCTATGGACAACGTCCAGTGTACCAATAGTCCACACGTATGCCTAAAGAATGGATCACCTGTGATCCTGAAAAAGCATATAGTATAAATATGAAAACTAGGCTAAATTATAATATACCATGTGAGAGCACAAAATATGTACAGTAACCACTGTTCAGCCCCTATCTGCATAAACAAAAACTATCCAAACAAGAGATTGGAAAAAAGAGGAGGCTCACGAACAGTTTGTGCAAACTTATCAAAATAGATTTATTGAGAGATGTTACATGGTAACGTGGACTATATCCAGGATACTGGACAACGTGTATATAAAAACGATGACAGTCAAGATTGACTGATCAACACATAATGCACATACACAACAGGACAGACATAAAATGACCTAAACATATAAGACACGTCCGGACGCCAGGTAGTTTCAGGGAGAGGTCTAAATGATGATTGCAATACAATCAAAAATTATGGCAACAGCAAAGCTGTGTGTAAGCCGAGAGACCACTCCCTAAAAGGCCCTGGGAGCTCGAGCCCTAATGGATGGAAGGGTGGGGAGGGGGGGGGAGGAAAGAAGGGGTGAAGGCCAGCTGGATGGATCCGTGAGGAGATAGCTGCAGTCCCGTTTCACCAACTGTAATGTCATGAGGAGAAAGAACAATTCAAGTGAAAATAGTCTAAGCGTTGGGATGCTGTGTCCATGAGAAAATATCTTCCTGGAGGCAAGCAGAGAAACACATGTGAAGTACAGCTGGGGACAGATGTGATGCAAATAAGAACAGTCCTCACTGCTAGTGATAGTAAAGCATACTGGAGTAGCCAGTAACCAGGGGTAAAGACGTGTGAACCTGCACGTAGTAAAGTATAGTGGCTGTCAGTGAAATTACCCCTTCTCCGATGCTCGGATGCACTGCCACGTCCGCATGGAGTCACTTTGCTGCTCCTTCCTGGCTTACATGAATCGTGTCAGGGTACTGCTGTGTTTAGCGGTACGTGTAGAGGGATTTGTTAAGTCCTTTTCATGTCCCACAGCTGATACTCACGACTGTTTAGCTTTCCTCCTCCTCCTCTTCCTTCCCCTCCGGGGCTCGTCGTCACTGTGCGGGCATGAAGCCGCGTCGCAGCGTGGCGTCCGGGCGGAAATGACGTCGACTAGTTTCGCATATGATGTGTGCGTAGCTTCATCTGGACGTATAAGTGACGGAGGGCGAGGGGTCCTTCTTATAGCGTCCCTCCCTCGTCTCACTCCGCCCAGTACATGTATTTTAAAGGAGAAAAAAAGGACATGTCCGTAAGTTGCCCTTTCGGGCGTTCAAACTATTTAAGGAAGGAGAGGAGGAAATTGAAGCGTTCCTGCAGGACTTTGAGAGACTATGAGAGACATGAAGTACTGCCCCAAGATTGGGTCGCCTTACTGGGAAGTAATTTAACTGGCAGAGCGACGGATGCGTATCGGGCCCTGGAGGATGAGGACGCTAAAGACTATGACCGGGTAAAAGAAGCTCTGCTAGCCCGATTTGCCATTACACCCGAAGCCAGCCGGATTAAGTTTCGAGAATCCCGGAAACAAACCCACATAACATACGTGGAGTGGGCACATTGTCTGCAGCGAAACCTTAAGGGCTGGTTTCAGGGAAGCCGCGCTCATACCATAGAGGACATCACCCAGCTAGTACTCTTAGAACAGTTCTTTAACCACACCACTCCTGTATTACGGGATTGGGTGCGAGATAAGCGACCACGGACTTTACAGCAAGCGGCTACTTTGGCCGATGAATATCTGGACTCTCGAAGGTCAGGCGGAAGCGAGCGCTATCCACTATCTCGGCCCAGTTTACCAGCCTCTAACCCAACTTCAGCACCACCTCCAGTGGCCACTTATCTTCAGCAGCCCAGGTTCAACTCCCAGGACTACTCACAACCCATCAGGTGTTTCAGATTTAAACAGCTAGGGCACAAAAAGCCAGACTGTCCGTTGAATCCAGCCATCCAGTCCCAGTCATGGAGACAGCCAGCAAGGGGGAGCCCCCGCACATCCATGTCTGCGGCCCACTGCGTTGAGGAGGAAGAACATTGGGGCCTCCTACACGAGGCTGATCAAATACAAGCAGCTAACCGAGACAACCGGCAACAACACAGGCAGACTGTCCGGGTTAATGGAACGGTAGCCAATGGCTTACGTGATAGTGGCGCTTCCATGACCCTACTACAGAAGAACCTCATCCCAGAGAGCCAACACACCAGAGACACTGAAGCCGTAAGAGTAGCGGGAGGTACCATCTTCCGGCTACCCGTTGCCCGGGTTCACCTGGATTGGGGGGTTGGTTCGGGACACATGAATGTGGGGGTGATGAAGGATTTGCCAGCGGATGTACTACTGGGGAATGATTTGGCCCCCCTCGTTTCTGCTTATGCCCCGATGGGCCCCACTGAAGCCAACCCCCAGAGACTACCTGTGCCCAGACCCATGCTGCTGGAACCGGCCCACTTACGGCTGAGAACTGGGTAAGACTCTCTCCCCCGACATGTACCTTAGATCAGTCAAAATAGCACAGTCTAAAATTGGAATGTGACAAGTTGGCCAGCGAGAAATCAGAGATGCAACGACACTACGTCATGTATTATGAGATGTCCCATGGCTTGAACATTGAAATGCACAAACAGGCTGAAATTGTCAAAAGGTTAAATGGGATTTGCGCCCAGGTTTTGCCTTACCTTTCCCAAGAGCAACAGCAACAAGTTTTGGGAGCCATTGAGAGAGCAAAGCAAGTGACTGTTCCAGAACTGATTTCCATTATTCGTCCCGCAACCTTACAACTGCACCATCAGCTACTGACCCGGTAAGCAAAATGGCAATGCTGATGGGTTGTCCAGGCATTAGAGGAATGGAACTATGGACTAACCTCAGAGTCAACCCGTCTGGGGTCTCCTCCTGTGTTAGTCTCCTGACGAAAGGGGAGATGTGTGACAGGGGTCACTTGGGGCACAGGGGGAATGAGAACCCCACCATGATCTGGGATAGTCATATTCAATGCTGTATATCATGGATATGCAATTAGCGGACCTCCAGCTGTTGCAAAACTACAAGTCCCATCATACCTCTGCCTCTGGGTGTTATGCTTGCTGCTGTCAGAGTCTCGCTATGCCTCATGGGACTTGTAGTTTTGCAACAGCTGGAGGTCCGCTGATTGCATATCCCTGCTGTATATACATGGTATATATTGGGTGTATATTGTGTGTGGGCTCTTGTGTAATATTTGCTGTGATGGGGTGTTATTGCATTCTATTGTCTATCGTGGCGTGTGGTAATTAAGTCTGCTACTGTGGAGATGTGGATTGGAGCTTGGTAGACCATCTGGCTGCCTATTATGGGATGTTTAAGTGTCTTTCTGTGAGGGGGGGGGAATCACCCCTCCTGCTAAGACTGTTTACTGAAAGAGAAGTTTGAACACACCTGACCTATATGACCATTGTCATTGGACAGTTTAACCCGCCCTGTTCCCCAAGGATGGGAGGGAAGGGTTTTGAAGAGAAATGTGTTACCATGTGCTTGTAATAAAGTCAGTCCAGTTGGAAACTTCATACAGAGTGTTTGTCTCGTATGTTTGGAAGGATTAATCCTATGGGAAGCGGTCGCCTGACTGTAGAGGATCGGCAGTGGATGTGTGTCCAGAGAGGGAATATCCTAAACGGCGTTAACCCCTTTCATACTTGGGGTGCCGTTACAGGTAGATACAGGTGTATACTGTGCTGGAGGCACACAACACCAACTAACTCCTGCAGATGCCTGAGAAAAGAACACACTGTCCCTGCCTGCCTATCTAGCTTAGAGAACAGCAATAAAGGGTAGATACAGGTGTATACTGCGCTGGAGGCACACAACACCCACTAACTCCTGCAGATTCCTGAGAAAAGTACACGCTGTAGAACACACTGTCGCTGCCTATGTAGCTCTTTCCCTGCACGCCGGAACACACTACACAAGGCCTTTTATAGCGTGGGGCATGTACTAAACCCCCCTGAGCTATGATTGGCCACAGGCATCCTGCCTGTGGCCAATTATGGCTCTCCTCGCTGCCGGCGCTGTGATTGGCCAAGCATGCGGGGTCACAGTGCATGCTTGGCCAATCACAGCGCCGGCAATGCAGTGCGATGGCGCAGTGCATTGTAGGATGTTCGCGTCACACGAATTAGGCGCGAACGGCCCACAAAGTTCTGATTTCGCCGAACACCGAGCTCATCCCTATTCAGGAGATACATAATGCCGTTAAAGCTGGTGACAAACCTCCATCCTTCTTTGTTTGTGGGACTTTGATTGAGGGATGTCACTACAGACAAATATTGCAAAAAGTGTAAATATATATGTAGCGGGGTTCCTTTAAAGACTCTTGAACTACTGTTCCCAGAACCCCACTGGTTCCCAGGATGTTTTGCTTCTGCCCCAGAGACTCATGGGTGCGGAGATATAAGGAACAGGCGAGGCCTGGCTCGGCCTCTTTGGACACGGGACGGCAGAGACTGATACACCTGTGCGGACCTGCGCTGGGTAAGGCCTGAAGCCTGGGGCCTTTCCAGAGCTGACCAAGGAGCCTTCCACCCCACTGCGAGCCTGGGTGGCATCCGACATCTCTACTTACAGCCTAGATTGGATCGGGGACCCGATCGCGGCGACCGCTGTGGGCGAGTGAGGACACAGCCGGTGGAAGTCCCGGACGGAGATCGCGTCCGGCGGGTGAGCGAGCGCAAGCTCATTCCATAACCTGTTTGATAGTACTGTGCCTATAGACTGCCAAGGCCTACTACCTCATGTTAAAGACTCTCACTGGAGATCCACAGCAGGACTGATCCAGAGGATCTCCAGTGAAGTGTTGCCAGTTATCAACTTTCCCCTTTCTTGGATTACAAATGTTGTTTATTCTTATGTGCACCACCTCTACAGATTGCCGGTGAAGAATCCATCATCCATACAGGACTGAGTTCTAGAATTAGGAATCAGGCCTGATTCATTAGGTACCCAGTTTAGTTATTGCGCCACAGGGCGCCTATTTAACAGTCGCCCCACATGGCGTTTCCTCATCCACCCCCTCCCTCTTCTCTATGGTGTAGTGTGACTGATATTGCAGGGCTCTGCATATAATCCAGGTTAAGTTGTCATCACTGTTCATTCTCTTTGCATAGCCGAAAGTAAAATCTGTTATTCCTTTACAACTATTCTGTGTCTGAGTCTCTCATAGAGTATAAGTATTAAATGTGTATACCCCTAGACTAACTGTGCCAGAAAGGGTTGAGTAGATTGCCGGAGGTTGGCGGAGCTGTATTCAGGGCCCAAGCCAAATCTGCGGCCCTCTTAGTTGAGGGTATCGCTACACGTGGGGGTTCTCATCCGGGATCCTGATACAGCGGAAAAACCCGCCAAGAGGTACCGGCATGGACCCGAAAGACATCAGAACGTGGTGTGGAGTAGCTAAGACAGATCCAAGCCAGTCAGTGGTCATTAACATGCCGGGTCAGAAATGGTCGACCGAAACGGTGGAAGGATTATTGAAGTCAGTGACTACAGATTGTACACCATGGGTGATGGGAACAAAGTTAGACCCAGACACCTCACACCAGTATGCGCTAGTGGAGTATTCAGATGAGAAGCCAGAGGCTTGCAAGCGCAAATATACGCAGACGTCGGATAACAAATCTTATAGTCTGGCGCACGCTATTAAGAGAGAGCCACCACAAACGGGACCACCGCAGACTGCGGCCCGTACCTCACCAGAGAGGAGAGACGGAGCGACACCTCCGGTGACGCCTGCACCTGCCACGGCCATATCACCCGAACTGATAAAGGTGTTAGGGGACCTACTAACAAACTGTCAGAAGACAAGCACGGTGCACGTAGAGACTAGCTACCGGAGGCTAAAGACATTCTCGGGGAAGCTTCCCGTCCCTGCGGGGGAGGAAGATTTTGACACTTGGGTGGAACAGGCATTACAGGCAGTAGAGGCATGGGAGGTGCCTGAGGCACAGAAGAGACAGCGAGTCTTGGAAAGTCTGAAAGGTGCCGCGGCAGAAGCGGTGAAGATCTTCCGGTTCGGAAATGAAAACTGTACAGCTCAAGATTGTCTGGCCATGCTGCAGGAAGAGTTTGGTCAGCTGGAGAAGGTGTCAGAGATGATCTATCAATTTGAACACACTCTCCAGCAGCCGAATGAGAAACTGTCAGAATATGTTAGAAGGCTGAACAGGCAGTTATGCAAGATTGTTTTGAAGAAGGGAATGCTGCCCAAAGATGCAGATGAAGCACGAATGAAGCAGATCATGAAGGGAGCATGGCGCTCAGACCCGGTTTGGCTGCACCTGAAAACCTCAGGAGGAGGAATGTCACTAACCTACTCTGGGTCAATTCGGTCAAAAGCCCGGAAAGAGATGCAGAGGTCGACACTTTGAAATTGCAAATGGCCCAAGTGTTAGAGATGCTGACCTCTTTGATGGAGAAAGATCAAAGAAGACCAGAGAAACCAAGTCCAAGAAGGGAGTTGTTTCCGAACACCTCAGCACCGGCCTCCTTACAGGACCGAGAAGAGATGATTTGCTATAACTGCGGAGGGAGTGGCCACTTTGCTAACACATGCTCCAGTCCAAAGAAGAAGAGAACAGATAATTACAAGCCGGCGGGAAACTCCAAAGGGCCCCGGTGAAGGAGTCAACCGGGTGCCCATCATCTTCAGTGCGCTCCAAACTGAATAAAAAGGCCAAGAATGGAGGAGACAAAACTCCTAGGAGGAGATATAGTACCCCCCCCACCAAGATATACCCCAGAGGGAGGGGGCAAGACCCCTCAGTGGAAATACAGCACCCCGAAGAAAGAACATACACCTAAGAGGAACAATAACATCCCTCAGCGGGTTTGTACCCCCATTGAGAGGGAGAAAATCAATGCATGCCAGGCTCAGGAAAGAATAAAGTCCAAAAGGAGCTGGGCGAGGAAAAGTCCAAAAAATAAGGTGGCCCCAGCCCGGCCATACCCAGAGGAGCTGGTGGGCCCATCCCCTACTGTGCCCATTCAAGTGGAAGGAGTCTACACCAAAGCTCTTTTGGACACCGGAGCACAGGTGACCTTACTATACCGAGACTTCTATGATAGGCACTTGAGTCATCTGCCAATCCAGAAGATAGAAGAGCTGGAGATATGGGGACTTGGAACCCAGAGTTTCCCTTACGATGGTTACCTGCCCATAAAGATGACTTTCGACCCATCCGTAGCTGGGAAGGCTGAAGTGTTTGACACCCTGGCAGTTGTGTGTCCTCGGCCGCCGGGAGCCAGCAAGACTTCCCTGATTATAGGGACAAACACGGATCTAGTCCGGAGACTCCTGACCCCTCTAGTGAAAGAGAGGAACCATTCAGCCACCAAAATCCATCCCATGCTAAAGAAGGCCTACCAACGACTGGTCTTAGAGCAGAAGACCCCGGGAGAGGGGATAGGGAAGGTGTGGAGACTTGGCAGAGAAGGAGTAGTGCTGCAGCCCGGAGAAGTAACCTGTCTTAGGGCCACTGTGAAGATTACGTGGGAACAACCTGGCCCCTTTGTTATGCTGGAATCCGACCCAAGGGAAGAGTCCTCAGGCCTGGAAGTGATACCAGAAGTTATCCCGCTCAAGGCCCTGAAGAAGGCCCATGGCAGAGTTCCGGTGAGTGTGAGGAACACTACGGGAGGGCCCATGGAGATCCCTGCCAGAATGTTGCTGGGCCAGGTGAGCCCTGCTGCCCCGGTCACTCTGTCAGAAGTCAAGGGGACGGGTGACGGAGGAGATGTTTGGGAGAAGCTGTCTATGGAAAACCCGAACCTACCCAGGGCTTGGAAAGACAGAGCCAAGGCCCAGCTGACTAGATGGGAGAAGATTTTTTCCGAAGATGAATTCGATGTGGGGTGTGCAAGAAGTGCCACCCATCGAATCCGCCTCCAAGAAGATAAGCCCTTCCGAGAGAGGGTCAGGCGGGTTCCCCTGGCAGATCTGGAGGATCTGAGGGAACAACTTGCAGAACTGAAGAAGACTGGTGTGATCCAGGAGTCTAGAAGCCCCTATGCCTCCCCAATAGTGGTGGTCAGAAAGAAGAATGGATCGTTGAGGCTTTGTATCGATTACAGGACCCTCAACAGGAGAACCATCCCTGACCAATACACCACGCCAAGGATAGAAGATGCCTTACAGAGTTTGTCCGGAGCCAAATGGTTCAGTGTGATGGACCTCAAGAGTGGGTACTATCAAATCCCTATGCACCCAGAAGACAGAGAGAAGACGGCCTTCATAACCCCGGTGGGATTCTTCGAATTCAATAGGATGCCTCAGGGTCTGTCTGGAGCTCCTGCTACCTTTCAACGCCTTATGGAGAAGACTGTTGGAGACATGAATCTTATAGAAGTCCTTGTGTACTTGGATGATGTCATTGTCTTCGGGAGAACCTTGGAAGAGCATGAGGCCAGGCTGGAGAGAGTGCTGAGAAGACTCAGTGAAGAGGGACTTAAGCTTTCTCCTGAGAAGTGTCGGTTCTACCAGTCTTCTGTGAACTATCTGGGGCACATCGTGTCTGAAGAAGGGGTGGCCACAGATCCTGAGAAGTTGGAAGCAGTCACTTCCTGGCCATGACCCACCACGATAACAGAGCTCAGATCCTTCCTGGGGTTCTGCTCCTATTATAGGAGGTTTGTGTGCTCGGATTTCCCACCCGTTGAATGAATTGCTAAAGGCAGAAGGGGAAGAGGATGACTCAGGGCCCAGCACTGGTGAGTCAGTTCAAGATCAGTGGAACTCAAGGTGTGAAGAGGCCTTCCAGGCCCTGAAGAGGAGCTTAACCACTGCCCCAGTCCTGGCCTACGCCGACCCTACCAGACCTTATGAATTACACGTGGATGCCAGCTATGAGGGCCTAGGCGGAGTGCTCTACCAAGAACATGAAGGACAACTGTGTCCAGTGGCCTATGTGAGCAGGAGCCTGACCCCCTCAGAAAAGAACTACCCCACTCATAAACTGGAATTCCTGGCTCTCAAATGGGCAGTAGTAGACAAGCTAAAAGACTACCTCTATGGGGCAGAGTTTACTGTGAAGACAGATAACAACCCCCTGACCTACCTCTTCACCACCGCAAAACTAGATGCAACCGGACACAGGTGGTTGGCTGCATTGTCTGGATTCAACTTCAGTCTGAAGTACAGACCAGGGGCTGGAAATAGGGATGCAGATGCCCTGTCCCGGAGATCTCATGCCATGACCAATGACTGGGAAGACTGGACCCAAGTAGCACCCGAGAGAGTACGGGCCCTTTGTCAAGGAGCTGAATTTCAAGCCAGAGGAGGCTCCAGGGCAGAGGAGATAGGAGTTACAATGGTAGGAGTCCCTAAACACTATTGTGGAGTAACGCAGCTAGAAGAAGATAACCTGCCGAAGCTATCCAAGAGGGAGTTGAGGTGTGACCAACTGGAAGACCCCATGGGGAGATTGGTCCTCGAAGCCCTGGAGAATCAGGATCCCAACAAACTCTTACATCACCCCTCAAAGGAGGCCCGCCTGTTGAGGAAGGAATGGGACAGGCTGCAGGTGCATCAGGGAGTGGTCTACCGAAGGGGCCCCTCTGATGACTCAGAAGATAAGTGGCAGCTGTTCCTCCCAGAGAAGCACCGAGAGACTGTACTAATTGCTTTACATGACCATCATGGCCACCTAGGGGCAGAAAGGACCTTCCAGCTTGTCAGAAGTCGGTTCTATTAGCCCTGCACGAGGGCAGAAGTAGAGGAGTATTGCCATTCCTGTGCACGATGCATTCAGAGAAAGACTCTACCCCATCAAGCTGCCCCAATGGGCCACTTACAGAGTCAAGGCCCAATGGATCTGGTATGCATTGATTTTCTCTGCCTCAAACCCGACCTGTGTGGATTGGGGAATGTTCTGGTAATAACCGACCATTTCACCCGCTATGCCCAGGCTTTCCCAACCAAAGATCAGAAGGCATCCACCGTGGCCAAGATACTTATGGAGAAGTATTTTGTCCATTACGGATTACCACAGAGACTTCACTCAGATCAAGGAAGGGACTTTGAGAGTCGGTTGATCCGGAAACTTCTGGACTCATTGGGAATAAAGAAGACCAGAACCACACCTTACCACCCACAAGGAGATGCTCAGCCGGAGAGGTTTAACCGGACCCTGCTCAACATGTTGGGAACTTTAGAAACTGAGAAGAAGCAACACTGGAGCCAACACATATCAGCCCTAGTGCATGCCTATAACTGTACCACAAGTGATGCTACTGGCTACTCCCCTTATCGACTCATGTTTGGGAGAGAAGCAAGGCTGCCCGTGGATCTGGCCTTTGGCACTTCTTTAGATCATACCTCAGCTACATCTCACAAGGGATACGTGGACAGACTCAGACGCAGCTTGCAGGTGGCCTATGAACAGGCCCAGGCGGCCTCGGATCAAAGGGGAGCCCGCAACAAGAGAAATTTCGATCTGAAGGTTCGAGTGCAGGATCTGCAGCCCGGGGACCGAGTACTGCTACGCAATCTGGGGGTCCCTGGAAAGCACAAGCTTGCAGACAGATGGAGATCGGAACCCTATATCGTCTGTAGGAAGTTGCCCGGTTTGCCTGTTTACAAACTAAAGCCAGAAGGGAAGGTGGGGCCCCTGAAGACGTGGCATCGAAACCACCTGCTCTCACTTGCTGAAGCAGTCAGGATACCCCCAGCAAGGGACCCCCCGGAATCAGTCTCTATCCTGGATATTCCCAGGCCGAGCACTCGGTCTCAGACCTCTCGAGCTGAAGATAGGGAGGCCTCTCAACTGAGTACAGATGAAGGAGGAGAACTGGACTGGCTGTGGCCTTCCTCGACTCCGGGAACGTCCGCCATAGATCTCCCAAATACAAGGGATACTCCATATGCAACGCTGAATCTGGAGGCCACTGAATTCATACCCTTCAGTCCCTCAGCTGATTACTGGGAAGATGTTCCTGATACTTGTTCAGAGGAGGATCCTAGAGATTCCAATTACCAGTCAACTTCTGAATCAGAGGTTCCAGAATCAGCAATGTTACCTGAACTTACTCCTGAAGAAGAGTCTGTGGCGCCAGAAGCCCCAAGAGAGCAGAGGGCTCGCAGAGTTATCAGGCCTCCCAAGAGACTAACTTACCCCCAAATGGGGACGAGCTCAGAGGACTCTGTTGTAACGGCTAGGAGTTGAGCATCCTGATCCCTCCACTGTCCATTTGGTGGAGGGCAACCCCAGCTCACTCTCTGGCACAGTTAGGCAGGCCACTCATGGTAGTGTGACCTATGGGCAAGAGAGTTCCACCCCAAAATTTTGGTGGGAATTCCCTATGCCAACATCATACTCGACACTGTCCAAAATTGTACATAGCATTTGTTAAAGTTTATCTTTGGGGACCAAAGAGTTTAAGTGGGGGGAGTGTGTAGCGGGGTTCCTTTAAAGACTCTTGAACTACTGTTCCCAGAACCCCACTGGTTCCCAGGATGTTTTGATTCTGCCCCAGAGACTCATGGGTGCGGAGATATAAGGAAGGGGCGAGGCCTGGCTCGGCCTCTTTGGACACGGGACGGCAGAGACTGATACACCTGTGCAGACCTGCGCTGGGTAAGGCCTGAAGCCTGGGGCCTTTCCGGAGCTGACCAAGGAGCCTTCCACCCCACTGCGAGCCTGGGTGGCATCCGACATCTCTACTTACAGCCTAGATTGGATCGGGGACCCGATCGCGGCGACCGCTGTGGGCGAGTGAGCACACAGCCGGTGGAAGTCCCGGACGGAGATCGCGTCCGGCGGGTGAGCGAGCGCAAGCTCATTCCATAACCTGTTTGATAGTACCGTGCCTATAGACTGCCGAGGCCTACTACCTCATGTTAAAGACTCTCACTGGAGATCCACAGCAGGACTGATCCAGAGGATCTCCAGTGAAGTGTTGCCAGTTATCAACTTTCCCCTTTCTTGGATTACAAATGTTGTTTATTCTTATGTGCACCACCTCTACAGATTGCCGGTGAAGAATCCATCATCCATACAGGACTGAGTTCTAGAATTAGGAATCAGGCCTGATTCATTAGGTACCCAGTTTAGTTATTGCGCCACAGGGCGCCTAGTTAACAGTCGCCCCACGTGGCGTTTCCTCATCCACCCCCTCCCTCTTCTCTATGGTGTAGTGTGACTGATATTGCAGGGCTCTGCATATAATCCAGGTTAAGTTGTCATCACTGTTCATTCTCTTTGCATAGCCAAAAGTAAAATCTGTTATTCCTTTACAACTATTCTGTGTCTGAGTCTCTCATTGAGTATAAGTATTAAATGTGTATACCCCTAGACTAACTGTGCCAGAAAGGGTTGAGTAGATTGCCGGGGGTTGGCGGAGCTGTATTCAGGGCCCAAGCCAAATCTGCGGCCCTCTTAGTTGAGGGTATCGCTACATATATTTTATTGATCAAATACAGGTACATTTGAACATTCCATATTCAAGAGATACATAATGCATTTATAGCTGGTGATAAACCATATGCAAAAGAGCTGCCATGTACACACACAAGAATAAACATACACATACATAACATTGGACTTGATAAAATCTAGGTACATAAGTAGTATATATAGGCCAATAATATTAAATAGATGATACGCCCACCCTATCAGGGTACCCTAAAACACTTGTGTTTCATGGCTCTTTATCAATTTGTCAGGAGTTAGGTGCAAATATGAAGCTATAAATGAAAAGGGAGAAAAGCTGTTAGGGAGCAAGGAGTCTGTACTCACAAGTCGGCTATGAACTGTGCCCACCTGATATCAATGGAGGAGGGGCCCCAGACAGATTGTCTGTCCCTGGGCTGAGGTGGGGTACCCCAATCAAAAAGAGAGCCCAAAGGCAGGGCAGATCGACATGACATGACACGACATGTTCACCATGTATAGAGAGTGTGTAGACCATGATAATCTGGAAAAAAGTGTGAAAACTGTGAAAAAAAAACAAACTTGAAGGGTGTGAGTGCAGACAAGGGTGAATAGAGGACATGATACAATGTTCTCCACACCCTATGATGACACCCCTTATCATGGGACAGGTCTCCAAGTGACATAGTTGGGACAGGCTCACCTTATGACATCACCGGTGACCCGTTCCCTTTGCTTACTTAGTGGCGGGGGAAGCAACGCTATCATTCAGCAAGTGTCTAGTGATGGGAGTGGTCTTGTTTGGTGGGCAGCGTTTTTTTTCTTCGTGCGGGACGGCGGTCAGCATTCATTGTGATTAACAATGGATTTACATTGGGGGACATATTTTTATTTTTTTTATAAATAAAGGACCTATCAAAAACTGTGTTTTTATTTACTTTTAATTTTTTTTTTGGTGAATGAGTAGAGGTACTAGGCACGTATAAGTGCCTGGTATGGATTTTGGGGGGGGAACCCATGCCAATTTATTTTTGGCATGTGTTCCCCATAAAATCCATATCAGACCTAAGGGCTTGGTATGGATTTCGGGGGAGCCCACACATTTTTTTTAATGATTGATCATTTAATGATCATTATTTGAAAGCCAGTGGGTGCTGGCTCCTTAAAAATGATGGCTTATCCCTGCTGCTGATAGCAAAACGCGTCGGTGCATCACCTCCGCATGCCAATGATCCCGACCACGCCATGGCCTTGCTAACATCTGGCCACACAGCACTGCCAGGCTGACTGAAAGTAAGCGTCTAAACGGCAATCCAGTGAGCCTCATTTAGCAGGATCGAACGGCGGCCTCCAGCCGTACAGCATAGGACTGAGCAGGACCTGGTACAGCACATCCACCCTTGCCAAGCAGCACCAGTAATCGTGAGCCTCCCTGTGGGATGAATACAGTGGCGACTAGTGCTCAAATATTTAAGGGGTCGCAAACAAACTGAAAAATTCTCCAAAAAACCCATCAATTGCAGCTACTCTGTGCTATCAATTGAAGCCACTGTGCCCATAAAATGCAGCCACTGTGCCCCGTAAAATGCAGCCACGGTGCCCATCAAATGCAGCCACTGTGCCCATCAAATGCAGCGCCTGTGCCCATCATATGCAGCCTGTGCCTATTATATGCGGCCTCTATGCCCATCAAATGCAGCACCTGTGCCCATCATATGCAGCCTGTGCCCATCATATGCAGCCTCTGTGCCCATCATATGCAGCCTCTGTGCCCATCATATGCAGCCTGTGCCCATCCTATGCAGCCTCTGTGCCCATCATATACAGCCTGTGCTCATCATATGCAGCCTCTGTTCCCATCATATGCAGCCTGTGCCCATCATATACAGCCTGTGCCCATCATATGCAGCCTCTGTGACCCCCCTCGCTCGTCATCTGACTGGTACACACTTACCCAATCCTGGTGGTGGGTCAGGCAGCGGGGTGACAGCTGCGAGCTCCTGTGTCCTCCATGGTTCTCTGTCCTTCTGTGTGTGTCTTCTTCCATTCCGTTAGGTGTCCAATCAGGGCACCTGTGCCTTCAGCCAATCAGGTTACGGGTATTAGATCTGTGCCTCCTGATTAGCTGAGAGGCGGTTCAGTGTTAAAAAAGCAAATATTCATTTCAATGCTCTGCGCTCGCAGTCCACCTTTTTTGAAGACTTTTAGAGCCTATGGCTCTAATCAGGTGCCGCAGAAAAACACCCCCGCCGCTTGAATTCAGGCGTATCCAAAAAGGGGCCCGACGCCTGAATAGGGGGTGGCAGCGGCGACCATGGATAAATTCATCAAATGCATAAATCTATCCATTCTACTCAGTGGGGTGGGGTTACAGAATGGGCGGCGCCCGTGCGCCCTTAGTGGACGCACCGCCACTGGTGGCATGACAGAGGGGGCGGCGCCCGTGCACCTTTAATGGATGCACCGTCACTGGACAAATATGTTAAATAGGAATTGCTATACTCTGCAACTTAAGCCCCATACACACGATCGGATAACCTATGGATTTTCGTCCGATGGATTTGTCCATCGGAAATCCGATGAAACTGTTTTTCATCAGTCAAAAAACCGACCGCTCCAAACGCGGTGACGTAAAACACTCAGATGAGCCGAGAAAAATGAAGTTTAATGCTTCTGAGCATGCGTCGACTTGATTCTAAGCATGCGTGGGTTTTTTTGGACTTGCCCATAGACGATCGGAAATTCCCATCGGTTTTTTATCCATCGGAAATTTTTAAAACAAGTTCTATTTTTTACAACTGATGGAAAAAAGACCGATGGGTACCATACACGATCGGTTGGTCTGATGAAAACCATCCATCGGACGGTTTTCATCAGTCAAACCGATCGTGTGTACGGGGCTTAACTGGGATTGGCATTGTGTACCACGAGTAATGTGAAACTTTATTGACTTGATTTAAGTCTATTATCTCACACAGGATTTAAGTGAATATCTATCACGTGCTTGTCCCTTGAAGCTCAGTGGATACATTCTTTTGCTATAATGATCGTTTACAACTGACTGACCATGAGCACCGGAAGCCGTCGAAATGACCTTTTAGAGACGGATATTCATCTTGGGATGTAGAACCATAAAACGTATCTGGTTTGTCCACCTAGTCTCTGATTAGATTATCTAACCTTGAAAGGACATTCCACTTTTGTGGGGAAAAAAATCGCAAATAAAGAAAAAATACTATAAGCGTATACAATTGCGACACAAGTCATATTGTAATTGAATGTTATTAAAAATTACCTTTCCTTTTCAATCTGCAGTCACTGTAGTTTTCTGAAAATGCAATGCAATATGGCTACCTGGAGGTGTTCCGTACACAGAATGTGTACAGAGCGCCCTCCAGAAACATAATTTCCTGCTTGTGTGATTGGCTCGCTGATTTTCCCAGAAGTTTGCACTAAGATACAAGTCAGATTTCCGACATCCCCTGGAACAAAAACTTCATTTTTGGTGAGATACTTTAAATTTTTCTCATTAGTGCCCTGAAGGTGCACAGCTGATTCATAATTATGATACCACTGCCATTAGATTCCCTTCCCCACATGGACACAGAGAACCACACAGGGATTTCTTTAGAATAACAAAATTAAGGAATCTGCAACAAAGTTTGTTATAATCCTTGCAATGTACATAGATCATCCAGAGGGGAATGTTTTTTCTCAACAATAGTGGAGTTACGCTTTAATTGTTGCAAGGGTGAATAGAGTGTCTAGAAGTCACCTGTAAAGTGAATGGCTGTTAAATAGCTGCCATCCCATTCCAGGAGTTACATTATCTAGGATTCACTCTGACCTTGACAAATTCTTTATTTTGCAGTTGAACCTTCTGCCATATGAGTGAATGTGTATGTGAGCATGTCTGAGGTCCTGGGCATGTGTTTTTAAAGACAACATTTTTACCCAGTACTGTTGTGCAATTCACCTATTGTGTGTGACTTTATTCCCATGCTTTTTCAGAATAATAATGTTTTCAATAAAGTTATTTAAAGGAGAAATCTGCTGGCTGCCCCCCCTTTTCTTGTGGAACCACATTTTGGACTCTTTCCCCTTGTTTTGTTTTGGTAGGTTCAATATTGGGGGCCCCCGCCTTACACTCAGGTGAGACAGTGCTCCTCAACTGATTGGCCCAAATTATTAGGCCAGTCAGGATTTTGCCCCATGTGTTTTTTAACTCTTTATTTGATTTAGTAATGCAACTTCCTGGTTCATCTGTGCAACTTCCTGGTTCACCTGTGCAACTTCTTGGTTCATCTGTGCAACTTCCTTTCTCTTGACATCCAGTCTGCTTATTAGACAATAAATAAGCATTATCACCTTTATCCAATAGCAGAGAAGTGAACCAGAAAGCAGAAATGCTAAACCAAAAGCTAGCAGAATGACCGCCTGTCACAAAAATGTCTTGACAAAATAACAGATCCTTTGTTAGATACAACAGTACATTTAGCTCTTTGCATGGAAGGCCAGTGTAAGCCTTATGCCGCGTACACACGACCATTTTTAATGATGAGAAAAATGCCATTTTTAAAAATGGTCATTAAAAATGATCATGTGTGGTCATCAGAGCATTTTTCACGACGTGAAAAATGGCCATGAAAAAATTGGAACATGCTCTAATTTTTCTCGTCGTTTTTCACCTTGTCATTTTTCTCGTCATGAAAAACGGCCGTGTGTAGGCTTTAACGACGTGAAAAAAATGCGCATGCTCAGAATCAAGTATGAGACGGGAGCGCTCGTTCTGGTAAAACTAGCGTTCGTAATGGAGATAGCACATTCGTCGCGCTGTAACGGACTGAAAAGCACGAGGCTGAAAAGCGCAAATCGGCTCTCAACAAACTTTACTAACATGAATTGTGGCGCCATCCGAATGGGACTTCCCCTTTATAGTGCCGTCGTACGTGTTGTACGTCACCGCGCTTTACTCGAGCATTTTTTTCCACGATAGTGTGTAGGCAAGGCAGGCTTGAGAAGAATCACGTTGAGAAAAATGCCATTTTTTTCAATGACATTAAAACCGGTCGTGTGTACGCGGCATTACATTCATGAAAAGCAAAGTGTATCACAAAAAAAATATGTTTTTCTAAAAGGGGAGCCTACATTTTCCTGGATGTTACATTTCTGACGGTTCCTTCCAAGAAAGCTTAAATACACTGGTCATTCATTACCTCTGCTAGAAGTAATTTTCAAGCATCTACTTCTCTTTTTTTTTTTTTCTTTAAAGGGTAATCTACATATCTTTTAGTAAAATAATACATTTCAATGTTACTCTTGTTGCTGACATCCTACTTACAACCTGACGTCTAGAGGTTTCTTTGTTCCTATCTCTCTGATGTGTATTTGACATGTTTGTGCCGGTAACCCCCTGGTGACAGTTTATGACAGTATCCCCCTGCCATCTGTGTTTTTGTCTAACCTGTGTACACCCCTCTCTTTCTCGTTCTCTCTCTCTCTCTCTCTCTCTCTCAGGGTTTGTGAAACAATCAAGCATGCTGAGACTTGTAGTTCCACACAAACTCAAGTTTTACAATCAGTAAAGCTCAGATCCGAGAACCCGAGCCATAATGCTCGCAGGTGCTTACTCCTCTGGGGTCTGTTTCTCACAAATGCCATTTAGCAAAGTCCTGGAGCCTCACACCATTTCCAAAGGGGTAAAATAAACTTTTTTATTTGGCACATGCACAGACAGAGACTCTCAACCCAGGATCCACTCTTCTAACATGTTTAACCCCCTACTGGAGCTTACGTACAGTTTGAAGTGACACTAAACAATATCTTTAATTGAATAGGTTAGGTAAAAAGATGGACTTTATGGGCACGTCAAAATTGATTAAAATTACTCAAGTTTTATTAAAAATGACAAAAAGAAATAGCAAAACATACAATTAAAATGAACAAATGAATTAATTACAAAACAAGAGAACATGTATGTCTGGCCAGGTGCTCCCAGAAACATAAGATCCCCCAACAGCACTACCACTATATATATTTTTTTTTTTTTAAATAGTGGTAGTGCTGTTGGGGGGATCTTATGTTTCTGGGAGCACCTGGCCAGACATACATGTTCTCTTGTTTTGTAATTAATTCATTTGTCCTTATGTTATGTATCTGTATTCATAGACATTCAAAAACTCCTGAAGAAGCGATCAATATCGCGCAACATGTCGGGTTTAGGAATGAATTTCTGACGACACACCACCAATCAATGCCATTAGTGTCTACTGGTATCCAATATACTGAAGGAAATGACCTTGTTGTCATTCTATTTAGTATAACAAAATTTCTTTGTTGATTTTTGGTCATTGGGTGATGTTCTCAATTGTGTCAATACTAGGTTGATGAATGGTTTCTTATACTATTCATTTTAATTGTATGTTTTGCTATTTCTTTTTGTCATTTTTAATAAAACTTGAGTAACTTTAATCAATTTTGTCGTGCCCATAAAGTCCATCTTTTTACCTAACCTATTCAATTTACGATTTTCGGGACGTGGCATCTTTCTATTACATCGTATCCCCAGCACCACTCTGGGTGGATATGATCCCCATTTTTCCATAAACAATATCTTTATTTTCTAAAATTAACCTATACGCATCCACTACTTAAACGCCCTCTAATCTATTTTTCAAATTGTTGCTTACTGTGTTTTTCTGACTCTTTTTAAAGTCCTTCCTGAGCTCCCGTACTCCTCCTTTTTCACTCACCTTTGTTTGCTTGAAATGAGTGGTGTACAATAGTTGTGGTTAGGTGCACTACTCTATGCACACTACACATCCCGTAGTCCATAGTGTCTAGTCCGTTTCAGGAGCGAACAAGAGAGAGTGGCTTTGTTTCTACATACAGTGAGCCCATGTAGAACGAATATAGCCGCCCTCTAACAGGAAGTTGGATCTCAGCAGCAAATAAAAAAAAGAGATTGGCTGAGAGTAATAGACTGTGTTTTTTGAGTTAAGAATACATACTTGTATATACAGTAAATATATATGGATCCATCCTGCCTTGTATCAAAGGTTCAGGCTAGTGGTGGTGGTGTAATGATGTGAGGGATATTTTCTTAGCACACTTTATCCCCCTTAGTACCAATTGAACATCATTTAAATGCCACGGCCTACCTGAGTATTGTTGCTGACCATGTCCATCCCTTTATGACTACAGTGTACCCATTTTCTGATGGCTACTTCCAGCAGGATAACGCACCATTTCACAAAGCTCAAATCATCTCACCACTGGTTGCTTGAACATGACAGTGAGTTTACTGTACTCCAATGGCCTCCACAGTCATTAGATCTCAATCCAATAGGGCACCTTTGGAATGTGGTGAAACGGGAGATTCGCATCATGGATGTGCAGCCGACAAATCTGCAGCAACTGCGTGATGTTATTATGTCAATATGGACCAAAATCTCTGAGGAATGTTTCCAACACCTTGTTGAATCTATGCCATGAAGAATTAAGGCAGTTCTGAAGGCAAAAAGAGGTCCAAGCCAGTACTAGCAAGGTGTACCTAATAAAGTGGCCGGTGAGTGTGTGTGTGTGTGTGTATACAGTATCTCACAAACCCCTCACATTTTTGTAAATATTTTATTATATCTTTTCATGTGACAACACTGAAGAACGGACACTTTTCTACAATGTAAAGTAGAGAGTGTACAGCTTGTATAACAGTGTCAATTTGCTGTCCCCTCAAAATAACTCAACACAGCCATTTCTTCAGTGTTGTCACATGAAAAGATATAATAAAATATTACCAAAAATCTGAGGGGTGTTCTCACTTTTGTGAGATACTGTATATATATGTAGCACACAGATCCCTTTTACCCGCTTACCTCCGCTAGCAGATGGGACACACCATGCCACATGCCCAATATCCTCCGTATTGTAGAGGGTGAGCGGTGTTATCTAATTTGGGTCCTGCAGCGAGTTACCTCCTTCCGTTGGGTTCTTCTACCTAGAGTGTAGGAAGAGGTCTATTCTCTCTCTTTACCTCAAGAAGGCCATTGTCCAGACAATATTAAAACCCAATAAAAGGTTTATTTTGGTTGCTTAGAAACTCGATAGGAAAGTTGAAGATAGAGAGAGATGAACTAGGAGGCAGGTTCAGGCACGCGGCACTCAACTATCAATCGTCGCCACTCAGGCCTGAGTGGGTATTTGCTCACCCGGATAGTCCCTTTAAGAGCGGTCCTAGCAACCGGTGTGGAGCACGGATCATTTACTTGTAGTTCCCTAGGGATACGATCAGGAGACAACATCCAAGTCCCGAACTTCCCAGCCTAGTAACATTTAAGTCCTTAGGTGCCAGTGGGGCACGTTACTGAGCTTTTGGCGGATTATGGAATCCTTCCCTCTGATAGGTAACCAGGCCTCTGCCGAGACAGTGACTTCCTTCACCGATTCCCTGGTTCCCTCTCCTTCAGAGCGGGTCACCCTCACCTGGGCACCCTGGGACTCCTCTTCCGGTGCAGGCCTCAGCTAAAGGTGCTGAGCCTACCTGGAATGATGCGACCTCGGGATATAGGTGCCCGGGGCCGAACACACACACACGTACCCCTGACCATGAGGGCCACCGAAGGTGGGGTAAGTGTCTGTTCTTCTCGGACCGAGGGGTCCTCTCCAACCACCCCCGCCAATGGTGTCTGCCCCTTAAGTACCCTCTCCCAGCATGCACAGCGGGTAGACCACGCCCACTGCAAGCTGCCGAGAGAGGACATCCAATGGTGCTTTAACGCTACCTGTGGTTCAACCCGGGACCGAGGCGACAGTGCCACCCACAGGCCACAGGGAACTGTACTGCCAGGCAGCATCACACCCAGGCAGAAGCAAATGTGTACATAATCAACAGGTCTGGGCTACTAGCCCAGACCACCCCTAAATTTCTGCACACAATTGGGGTGGGCGCTACACATATATATATATATATATATATATATATATATATATATATATATGTAGCACACGGACCTTTTTCCTGCCTTTGGCTCACTTGCAGGTCAAGGCACACCGCGCTATATGCTCATACCCTCCTGTTTTAAGAGGTTGAGCGGTGTTAACAATTTTGAGTCCTGCAGCAAGTTATCCCATTCAACTGGTTCTTGTCTCCTAGAGTGTAGGGACAAGTCTCTATTTCTCCCCAGGAAGGCCAATGTCCACACCACTTTAACTCCAACGCTGAGTTTATTTTATAAGCAAAGTTCAAGTTCAGCAGACAGGAAAGGTGGATGAGAGAAAGGACAGTAAGGTTTGGGAGATAGGTCCATTCACAAACTGGTACAATAGTCACCACTCGGTCCCGAGTAGGTTTAGCTCACCCGGATAGTCCCCTGTAAGAGTGGATCCTAGCAGCCGGAGTGATGCTCGAACGTTCACTTTAGGTTTTCTAGAGATACGATCGGGAGATCCTCTGCCACAGAAACTTTCAGTCCCAAACTTCTCAGCATTTGCAACACAAGGACAGGTGCCAGCGATGGCACGTTGCAAGGCCTGTGACGGATCTTTGAATCCCTCCAGAAAGTAATCAGGCCTCTCTTTTACCGTGAGCTCTCACCGGTCCATCAGAAAGATCCTCCCCCGGTCTCCTGTTCTTAGAGCGGGTCCACCCTCTGTCGGGCACCCTGGGATTCCTCTTTTAGAGATAGGCCTCAGCTAAAGGTGCTGGGCCTAATAGTGAAGTTGCAGTCCCAGGCTAAAGGTGCCTGGGACTGATACACGCGCGCACCCCTGGCATGGAGGGCCGGGTGGCGCGAACCGCTCACTCTCCAGTGCTCCACACTCCTCTCAAAGATGGCGTCTGCCCCTTATGTATCCTCTCCCAGCATGCACAGCAGGCCAACCACGCCCACCGCACCACTGCCGAGAGGGGACCCACGGTTCAACCCTGACCTGATATGGCAGTGCCACCTACAGGCCACAGGGAACTGTGCGTCAGGTTACATCACATAGGTAGGCAGAAGTGAATTCTAACAATCAAAGTGGTCTGAGCCTGGCTACTAGCTCAGACCAACCCCTAAATTTAAGTACATAGCACCCCTGAAAAGTAAAGGGGCGCTACATATATATATATATATATATACAGGGCTTTTTTTCACAAACAATAGGTGCTAAAACTCAACCACGACCCCCCCAAAACCCCTCCACCCACGAACAGTAGGAGGGTCTGAAAGAGGCAATAAATACCAGGATTGCATTACATAAAGAGTGCAGCGTCCAGGGGGGTTACAGACAGAGTGCAGAGCTGTCACTTGTAAACACAGAAACTGGACTTCTGTGTTTACAAGTGATGCCCCCCCCCCCCAAGGGTCTGAGCTAGAGGTGGTGAAAAAAAGCCCTGTGTATATATATATAAATATATATATATATATATATATATATATATATATATATATATTTTAAACCAGAGTTTAGATTAATTACATGACTCTTGATACACACTGAGCCACCAAAATATTAAATCCACAGAAGCTTTAGCAGCTGTGCCCTGATTACAATTTCCCTGGATAGCAGTAAATGTTCAGTGGTTTTACCTGTTGCCTGGAGTCGCTCTTTATCTCTCCCATTTGTAAGTGAATGGTATCCACACAAACCATTATAAATGCTCTCTAGTAAGACGATGCCTATTCATACACCATGCTTTAAAAATAAAATAACCACTCTCAATGTGTTAAATCCCAGTAGCCCACATTGCAGAGTGGTGGATCTATACCAGTGATTTCATTTTCAGTTACATTAGTAGATCTCATTAGGAATCTGGAGGCAGCCTACCAAATAGGACTCTTCCTCCTGAATACTGATCGGGGTGTTAACTCCAAGGAACATACACACTCTCAGTGAGCAAGTTCAGCACCATGGACAGCAGCACATCCCCATTCAATACATACTAATGTACCTAGATGACCTTTTACAGGTGGAACATTCCTTACCTGTACAGTAGTGTATAAGGCTATATACACACACACACACACACATATATATATATATATATATATATATATATATATATAAATTGTTATAGAAACATTCTAGCAGGGTGTCCCTATAGATGCAACTAAAGCCATAATGTCACAGCATTTTAATCCAGAAAACCTTATAATCCATGATGTCCTTATGTGCATTGTCGCTTCTCTCACTTCCTCTTAATTGTCTTGTTGCTCTCATTATATTATCCCCCATCAGTGTCTTTTCCTCTCCTGGTGCTGGAACTCCTCCTCTTCCCATCCCCTCCCTTCTCATTCTCTCTCTCTCAGCCTCCAGGCTCCATCTGATTCCTCTCACTTGGCTCCCTGGACCAGCAGCCATGGCTGATATGAAATCAGGCGTCTTTGCAAAGAACGTCCAGAAAAGGCTTAGCAGGGCTCAGGAAAAGGTAAGAGTTACCCAAGACATCTGTGCTTATATAGCTGTATCAGTGACCTGCAGAAGAGATGCATTGGATTAAAACAGAAGCCTGCACTACCCTTACAGAAAGGCAATGCAGGATGCTACTACTGTGTAGTGCTTTGAAAGGCCCTATCTGCTTAAATGATTCATTCATGGTCGGTATGGATGATTGCATGCATTCACATTCACATGTATTGTGTGCATTTTTCTAAGTTGACAACAAGGACAGAGCACAAGCTAATAAATGCATTGATGATCATGGTTACAGTCGACAGCTGGTGTCAATGTGGAGTCATGTTGTAGGGGAGGGAGTGTGTGAAGAGCTGTCTAGGAGCTCAAGGGTTACATTCAATGCAGTAGGGGCTGGGGGAGCATATTGCAAAGGCTGCACAAATAGAAACTACTAGGAATGGTGGGAGGGAGTGCATGGTGGAGGAACAGCAGCACTTTCGCAAGGTCGAGATGCTGCAAGTCTGCATAGCTGTACATCCAGTGCAGTGGCATGGGTGCCCAGCGATGTACTGACTGTTACACCCACTTACTACAACCTTTATTATCATTGCTGGCTGCAAATGTTCAGCAGCACATCAATTTTTTATTTTTTTTGTTTCACAAAAGACATCAATTTTTATATTATTATACCAAGAGAGGAGTGGGATACGACAGTGTTAAATTAGGTCATTTAGTTCTTTGCTTACAGTTTCTTTGGATATTTTTGTCACTTTATTACCTTTTGTAGTGTGTATCTTACTCTTAAAAATATCTATTAATATCTAGAACTTTTCAGTAATAGAATTAAGCCCCATACACACTATCAGATTTTCTGCTGATTTTTGTCATCAGATTTACCAAAACCCATCTAATATGAGGTCAAACCTTAAGATTTTCAATTTGTATGCAATCAGGCAGGCCATTGCACTACATGGTTTTGGTAAATCTGATGACAAAAATCGGCAGAAAATCTGATAGTGTGTATGGGGCTTTACCGTCCTATATTTAAAGATTTAAATATGATGTTATTTGTCAAGGTCATATGTAGTTTTAATACAGCATTCAACATTGATATGATATGATAATATATTATATTATATTTAATAGGGTTCATTTACTAAAGGCAAAATAGCCTTTTCACTTTGTAGAGAATTTTTTCCCTAGTTTGCAAATGTGAATATTCATTTTACAAAGCATACCCAATCACGTGCAAGGAAAAAAAAAATGTTTGCAAATGATTGGATGATGGAATTCAGCATCACCTCATTCACTAAGGAAAAAATTAAGAAGTCTGGATAGCCGCACTCCAATCCAACGTGGCTTTTATTGGAAAAATAAAATTAAATAAAACAGGCACTACATGTCACAGCAACGGGCTAACAGGGACAGCTAACACGTTTCACACTTAGGAGTGCTTACTCACTAGCTATGAGTAAGCACTCCTAAGTGTGAAACGCATTAGCTGTCCCTGTTACCCCGTTGCTGTGACATGTAGTGCCTGTTTTATTTAATTTTATTTTTCCAATAAAAGCCACGTTGGATTGGAGTGCGGCTATCCAGACTTCTTCATTTTTTCCTCATTGCCTTGTGCATTGCCAGCACCCTTGGTTCCTGGAGAGGTATTTGTTGTTGGGGTGAGTCTATTTGGAGCGGCAATTTTTGTTTTGTATATACTTTGGATTTTGCACCTCATTCACTAAACCAGCTATTCTCAACCAAGTTTAAAGCAGTTGTAAACTGCAGATGTTCAAAAAAAACAACAACCTGCAAGGCAATGGCATAATGTGCTAGTATGCATCGCATACTAGCACATTATTAAATACTCCTCTTGGAAAAAGCCCTCGTAAAGTCACCGCTGAGAGGGCTGACATGTTCCCCCTGTCTTTCTTCCGGGTTCGCAAGCTCTGGCTATGTGATTTGCCGAAGCTATGATGACATCACTCCCATGCATGCCCGCAGGAGCCCTCGGTTCCGGCACAAAGCTTTGAAGGTCTGGCAAGGTATGCCAGACCTTCAGAACGCACTGGCTGCATGCAGGGTGAATATCTCCTAAACAGTACACGTTTAGGAGATATTTATTGTACCTACAGGTAAGCCTTATTATTGGGTTACCTGTAGGTAAAAATTACCAAGTGGGCTTTGCACCCACTTTAGGTGGAACTCTAGGGTTCCTTCAGGGGTTGCTTGGTGTTCCTTGAGCTGTGGGTTGACCCACCCCCCCCCCCATTTGATGGTAGCTGCATAGTTCCGGGGACAACACCACTTGGAAAAGCCAGCAGCGTGCTATCAATGATCTTTTTATCGGTATGTAAGAGTGGCATTCTGACCACCACTGTAAGGGTGGCATTTTTCCTACTGACCACCAATGTAAGGTACATTTTTCCCATTGCCTCCCAATGATGTGATCATAGCGGGGGTTCCCCTTGGACCCAATAATTATTTCAAGGGTTAAAAAGTTGAGAAAGGTTTTACTAAGGCTGACCATAGACAGTTTGAATCTCGGCCGGTGTTCTGTCAAGTTCTCCAACCCGCCAGAAACGGTTTATTTAAAACCAGCAGTAATTGGAGTTTTAGACGAATTGGTGGTTGGACACAACACTGGCAACCGAATAGAGTCTGGTGCAGGATATTATGAGCGGAGATTCTTACTCTACTCGGATACTAGTCAAAAAAATGTCCGCCTCCGAGGCGGTGACAACTTTGTCCTCGTTAGCCACTGTGCTGTCAAAACAGCTCAGTCTTCCTGTACCGGACTCTATTGGGTTATCGGTGCTGTGTCCAACCACTAATTCGTCAAAATCTCTGATTACTAAGGTTTTAAATAAACGTGGTTGGAGTTTCTGATGAGTTGGAGACAGAACACCGGTTCAGCAGGAACAGGCCCAGATTCAAATCAAGTATGGGCCGGCTGAATGTACCCAGATTGATTGATTGAATTGGTACAACCAGCCTGCCGGATTTTGCATGCTATTATTGCTAGCGGCTAGTATAGCCACTAGCAATAATCACTGTCTTCTCCTGGCGGGGGCGGCTCCCCCCGCCGGGAGAATACAATGTTTGCCTGGAGGGATTCCCCTGACAACACTGTGGTGGCAGGAAAGAAATTTGCTTTGTGTATGGGCTGCTTTAGCTTAGGGAAAATTCCCTTGCAAACTGAACCATCCTATTTGCGTTTAGTAAATGAACCCCATTGTGTGCATTATAATATAATTATTTTATGCCTAGTTTTACACATATTTTTTATTTTTTTTATATATATCAATGTGTGTTCAGGCAGGAAATGCTTTAAACTATGAAAAAATACGAAATATATTTGTACTGCAGCAAATGAATCATGTTACGGTAAAATTCTAGACAACTTTTTATAATATGTTGACAGTGTTTGATACATTCTACTGTAAGTTACTAATTAAAGTGGAGTTCCACCCGCGATTTTTTTTTTTTAAAAGTCAGCAGCTACTAACACTGTAGCTGCTGACTTTTAATAAGGACACTTACCTGTCCTAGGCGCCTGCGATGATGGGCCCCCGACGGCGATAGCTCGGTCCTGGCGCCTCCATCCTGACTAAGGGAAACAGGCAGTGAAGCCTTACGTTTCCCTATTAAATATAATATAATATATTATCATATCATATCTTAGTGCCCGTTTCCTACTGCGCTTTGTGAATGGGCGGCTGCCTCCTGGGATACACACAGTTCTCAGAAGACAGCGCGCCCCATTCACCAGAGGACACAGCTACGGAGGACGAGGTAGAAGACCACCGCGGTGGATGAAGAGGCAGAAGAGCTACTTCCGCATAGCAACCGCCCCTTCTGGTGAGTTTCATTTTTTTTTTTTTTTCAATAAATTTTTTTCTATTTTTTTTTAATGATTTTTAGAAAAAATAAATAAATCAGGGTGGAACTCCACTTTAAGGTTCACACTTGGATATCTAGTTTTAAATGGAGCAGTTTGATGTGATAGTGAATTTATTTATGTAAGTGTCATCCAGTTAAATCTACTGAAGTCCATCGCATAATACTGGTATCTAGCAGTACTCTGAAGATCTACTGTAACTAATCAATGTAAGTAAATGTAATCCTTTATTTATAGCGGCATTGCCGTATTAAAATCCCCCTTTTTGTCCTCGGAAGTGTTGACTAGAAAGAAATTTAGGCCAAATGGCGGCACAATGGGCTGAGTACCGCTGTAGAAAGATTACATCTGTCATTGTGATTTGTTGAGGCAGATAAACAATCTGCTGTCACTTGTCCCCGCCCCCACACATGCACATTTTCAATGCAGTAAGAGGATTGCATTCCAGTTAACTTTTTCAGGGATCAGCACTCGACCACTGACTGTAATAGTAGTGCTTGCTCTTACACTTGTCATCTTATCCCTTTACTGTTATCCTGGCTGCTGCAGGCACTTAGCAACTTTGGCCACGCATGGCACCCAGGCCCCCTATTACATCCTCAGGCTTGTGTTCTGCTTTAGACAAACACATTGTCAGGCTCAAATGCTTGTTGGATGCTTCAGGCATAGTTTTGGTTCAGGAAATATTTTTGGTTGAGCTTAAGCTATTTCCATAAAACATTTTAAATATTAAATACTGTTAAAAACAAATATGTGGCGTGAAACCCTTTTATGTTACGCATATGTAATTTACTCCTTAAATCTCTAAAAACAACATATTTGTCTTTGATATATTCATACATAGCCTTGTTCACAGCACACATAAAAATAGAAAATTAACATATATATATATATACAAATACACCAAAAGAGTCCCACCATATTCATAAGCCTCCTACACACGATCGGGTTTATCCGACGGGAATTGTGTGATGACAAGCCGTTGTCGGAAAATCCGACCGTTTGTATGCTCCATCGGACAATCGTTGTCGGATTTTCCGCGGGCAAATGTGGGATAGCATGCTTTAAAATTGTCCGCCAACAATTGTGTGTTGTCGGATTTTCCGATCGTGTGTATACAAGTCCGTCGGACAAAACTCCAAAGTACAAACGCGCATGCCCAGAAGCAATGCTCACATAACACGACATTAGCAGAAATTGCCCAAGGGGAGGCGCTAAAGAGCTGGAAAACCACGTTGTTTTGTGTTTGTTGGCCGACAATTCTTTGCCGTTTGTATGCAAGACAAGTTCCTGGCCAACGTCCTTCGGACAAAAGTCCTACGCTTTGTCCGATGAAAATCCGATCGTGTGTACGAGGCTATAGTTACATGTACCCTGAAAAGTACTGTGGGATTTGATATTGCTTTTTTAATAAGTGGGATCATTAACCACTTGAGCTCCAGAAGAGTTTACTCCTTTCCTGACCAGGCAATTTTTTGCTATTCTGCACTGCGCTACTTTAACTGGTAAATTGCGCGGTCATGCAACGCTGCACCCAAATAAAATGTATATAACTTTTTTTACACATATGGAGTTTCTTTGGGTGGTATTTGATCACCACTGAGTTTGTTATTACTTGTGATATACAATTTTAACCAGTGGTGGGGGTAAGACTTCAATTTGAGGTCTCTGTGACCCCAGGTCGCCAAGCAACGACCCTCAATGCTCGATCGTTTTTTATTTATTTTTTCTCTGCTCACCTGCCTCCCATAACTGCACATCCCTGCTATTGATATACTGTATTCTGTCTTCTGAAAGAAAGTACAAAAACAGAATTTTTTAGGGAGCTTCTATCCAAGATATTCAAAAAACATATTCTGGCAATAGGCAAACTAGTAAGGAAGCCCTGAAGCATTACCTAGATCTGAGCTGTACTATTCCCCAGCTCTATTAGGCCTTGTTCATATGGACATTAGAGGGGAAATGAAAAGGACGGATAATATTGCCATGTTCGCTTTGTTGCAAATAGTTTTTTACAGAATGTCATTTTTGGCAAGTGGCACCTCTGCCAATGCACCACATTCAAGTGAATTGGGCAACACTCGAACCAAATTTGTGATATTGTTGTCACATGCACACAATGATCACTCTTTGTCATAAATTCTTGCAACTGTTCAGAGTCAATGCCAAGCTGCTGCTAACAAAGCAAACAGAATATTGGCATGCATTAAAAAGGGGATTAACTCCAGGGATAAAGTGATAATTCTTCTGCTCTACAAAACTCTGGTCCGGCCGCACCTGGAGTATGCTGTCCAGTTCTGGGCACCAGTCCTCAGGAAGGATGTACTGGAAATGGAGAGAGTACAAAGAAGGGCAACAAAGCTAACAAAGGGTCTGGAGGATATTAGTTATGAGGAAAGGTTGCAAGCACTGAACTTATTCTGTCTGGAGAAGAGACGCTTGAGAGGGGATATGATTTCAATTTACAAATACCATACTGGTGACCCCACAATAGGGATAAAACTTTTTCGCAGCAGGAAGTTTAACAAGACACGTGGCCACTCATTAAAATTAGAAGAAGAGAGGTTTAACCTTAAACTACGTAGCGGGTTCTTTACTGTAGAAGCGGCAAGAATGTGGAATTCCCTTCCACAGGCGCTGGTCTCAGCGGGGGGCATCGATGGTTTCAATAAACTGTTAGATAAGCACCTGAACGACCACAACATACAGGGATATACAAGGTAATACTGACATAAAATCACACACATAGGTTGGACTTGATGGACGTGTGTCTTTTTTCAACCTTGCCTACTTTCAGTTCGGAGCAACTTTCTGATCTAGGGAGGGTCTGTGTTTTACCAAATACTTCCACTTCTTATTAGACTTCATTGTGCATCTAGACATTGATAAAGTCTTTGAAATGTTTTTGTATCCATCTCCTGACTTGTGCCTGTTCACAACTTTATCCCGGAGATCTTTTGACAGTACCTTGCCACCCATGGTTGATTGTTTGCTTCAGTTGCACTACCAGGGACGGAACTGCTCCAGGAAAGCTCTTTTCATGCTGAGCTAATCAAAATGACCACAGCTGATCACAGGTGAAAGTCAAATGGCTTTTTGTGCCATTGAGAAGGTGATTAGCTACACCTGATTGAGTTTCCAGGTCATTTTTAGGAGGGGGTTGATCCTTATTCCAACTCAGTGATTCTGTTTTTTATTTTATTTTTTATTTATTTATTTATTTTCTGACATGTGGGTGTTATATCTTTCACATGGATGTTATAAGTTGCACTACGTAGTAAATACGTCTGGAAAAAAAAAGCCTGTCTTCACTTCAGGCTGCAAAGCAACAAAATATGATTATTTTAAAGGGGGGGGGGGGGTGATTATTTTCTATACCCACTGTATATTACAGCTTACCAATTACTAGATGTGATGGCTGCATTCTTTTTCTTTTTTATGCTTTTTTCCCTCTTTTTTTACCTGGGGATCTGGCCAGTAACACATCTTCCATATTAGAGAGTTCCCTCTCTGGATGATGGAGCACAGGGGGCACATCAGACAGTCAGTCTAGGGGGGAGGGGGGTGTTAGATTGTTTTAAATTCAAACTGAAGCCAAACTCCAGCTCTCACTGCAGTTACATATACAAATAAAAGCTGATCATTGTAAGCACCTCTGTCAGTGGTAAATGGTTTGTCTCAACATTCTTAACTGTGTGAGGGGGTTAGCTCGGCAGCGGGTGTGTGTGACCCCCGAGATGGGCTCCCCACACAAAAACAGGCCCAGCAAACGGTGGTTGTGGTTTTCAAAATCAAAAAGGTGCGGTTTATTTTCTATTTACAGTGACAAAACACAGCAAAGCAAAAGAAACATAAACAAAATAAATCCTGGTCAACTTGACCTCTGACTAAACATACAGGTTTCCTAACTAACAACTGGGATCAGCCTAGTGCTGTCCTAGTCCCTAAGTCCCTGGTTTTAAATGTCCAAGCAAATAGCCACACAGGCTTTGTCTCACCGCACAGGGGTTCACTCTCCCTAGACAGTCCACACAGGTCTGGTTCCAGGCATGAGCTAACATCTAATGAAGCTGGGAGTTCTTATAGAGGCCTAAATGAGCTGACAAGCTTCAGCTGGTCTCATCAACTCCCTGTCTGCACGACGCCCAGCCCTCTCTCTAGAGGTATGAGTCATCCATGAGCCTACTAGCCTCAGCTGGGCTTATACAACACTCCACCTAGTTGTATAAGTCGGCGTAAAGCCTGAATCTGGGCGAAATATATCTACCCCCCTGGATGCAACCAGGTGACTTTACCTTCCTGCTGTCACATACCCCCCCCTCTTGTTTTAACCTCGGGGTTGGAACACCAGCAATCAGGCATTCATGTACTCGAGACAAAGCATCCACATTCCCCATTTGAACGCCAGGGCGATGCTTTACTGTGAAGTTGAATTCCTGGAGGGCCAGGAACCACCTATTCACTCTTCTATTTGTTTCCTTGTTTTGAGCCATCCACTTTAATGGAGCGTGATCCGTAACCATGTCAAAGTGCCTACCTAGCAGGTAGTACCGAAGGGAATCTAGAGCCCACTTCACCGCTAAACACTCCTTTTCAACGGTGGCGTAATTTACCTCATGGGACTTCAACTTCCTGCTGAGGTAAATGACTGGGTGCTCTTCCCCGTTCCAGACCTGGGACAATACTGCTCCTAACCCCACATCTGACGCATCACTTTGTACGACAAAGTCTTTAGAGAAGTCGGGTGAGTACAACACTGGCTGGCTACATAAGGCTTGTTTCAAGAATTGGAATGCTGCCTCAGCCTCGGGGGTCCATTTAATCATGACCGACCCTTTCCCCTTCGTCAGGTTGGTTAGGGGCACAGCCTTAGAAGCAAAGTGGGGAATGAATCGCCGATAATACCCAGCGATTCCCAGAAAGGCTCGTACCTGCTTCTTGCTGTTGGGACGTGGCCAACTCTGGATGGCCTCGACTTTGTTGAGTTGGGGTTTTATTACTCCCCTCCCAATGGTGTACCCAAGATATTTGGCCTCCTCCTGCCCAATGGTACACTTCTTGGGGTTAGCCGTAAACCCCGCTTCCCGAACAGAGTCCAGGACTGCTTGCACTTTTGGCAGATGTGAGGCCCAATCTGTGCTATGGACAATTACGTCATCCAGGTAAGCCGCAGCATACTTCCGATGGGGCCTCAGCATCTGGTCCATTTTCCGCTGGAATGTGGCCGGCGCATTCTGTAACCCGAACGGCATTCTTTTATATTGGAACGCCCCGTCTGGGGTTACAAATGCGGTTTTCTCTTTGGCCGACTTGGCCAGGGGGATTTGCCAATACCCTTTTGTGAGGTCAAGAGTCGTCATGTATCGGGCTGTTCCCAGCCGGTCGATCAACTCATCTATACGTGGCATGGGGTAGGTGTCAAATTTTGTAACTTTGTTCAACTGACGAAAATCGTTACAAAATCGCCAGCTCCCATCCGGTTTAGGCACCAACACAATGGGACTAGACCAATCACTTTGGGACTCCTCTATCACCCCTAAGTTCAGCATTTTCTGTACTTCCTCCCGTATTGCCTCCCGTCGGGCCTCTGGGATCCGATAGGGTTTTAACTTCACCCTTTCACCGGGCGGGGTAATGATGTCATGCTCTACCCCAGATGTTTGTCCCGGCAGCTCAGAGAATACCTCCTTGTTGCGAAGCACAAACTCCTTAACCTCCTGTTGTTGGGGTTGTGACAAGGTGGCTGCTATTCCAACCTCAGGAATCACGCAACCAGTTTGAGCTGGTGACCAAGTGTCTGCGACTAGGGACTCTCTATCCCTCCAGGCTTTCAACAGATTAACGTGATAGATCTGTTCGGGCTTTCGCCTTCCTGGTTGTCTGACCTTGTAATTCACTTCGCTCACTTTTTCCATTATCTCATAGGGGCCTTGCCATTTGGCAAGGAATTTACTTTCAACCGTAGGGACAAGTACCAGTATCCTATCCCCCGGGGAAAAGGTACGGGTCTTGGCTCCACGGTTGTACACTCTCTGCTGTGCTAACTGCGCTTGGGCCAAATGTTCCTTCACGATGGGCATTACCTGTGCAATTCGGTCTTGCATCAGGGTGACATGCTCAATCACACTCCTGTGGGGAGAACTCTCACTTTCCCAAGTTTCCTTGGCAATATCCAACAGCCCTCTTGGGTGTCTCCCATACAGTAACTCAAAGGGGGAGAATCCCGTAGAGGATTGGGGCACCTCCCTAATAGCAAACATCAGATAAGGAAGTAGACAGTCCCAATCCTTTCCATCTCTATCCACCACTTTCTTCAACATTTGTTTTAGGGTTTTGTTGAATCTTTCAACCAGCCCATCGGTTTGGGGGTGATACACAGATGTACGTAATTGCGTCACTTTGAACAATTTACACAGCTCCTTCATAACCCGGGACATAAAGGGTGTACCTTGGTCCGTAAGCAGTTCTTTACAAATACCCACCCGGCTAAACACAAGAGATAGCTCTTTGGCTATGGTTTTGGCCGAGGTATTTCGGAGAGGGATCGCTTCTGGATAACGGGTGGCATAGTCCATTATAACTAATATGTACTGGTGCCCCCTAGCGGACTTGATTATAGGCCCTACCAAATCCATGGCGATCCTCTCAAACGGGACCTCAATGATGGGTAGAGGGACCAGCGGGCTACGGAAATGTGGCATCGGGGCCGACCTCTGACACACAGGGCAGGAGGAACAATAATTTTCTATGTCCTTCATCACCCCCGGCCAATAGAATCTCTGTAATACCCTCTCTCGGGTTTTCTCTGTCCCCAGATGACCTCCAAGAATGTGCCCATGGGCCAACTCCAACACCAACTTCCTGTAAGGTTTGGGCACCACCAGCTGCTCAACGGTTTCTTCTGCCCTTTTTGCCACCCGATACAGTAGGTCCTTCTCTACGCTGAAGTATGGGTAAGTGCAGGTATTATCTGGGTTCACTAACTCGCCATCTATTTTCACTACGTTTTCCCGTGCCTTTATTAGGGCGGGGTCTTTCAACTGTTCTGTGGCAAAGTTTTCCCTGTGAACCTCAAGATCAGAAAACTCCACAGACGGTAGGTTTTCGTCTGAGGAGGTGGGCTCCTCTCCAGTTTCTTGAGTCTCCCCTGCCAATACTGATAAGGGAAATTCCGGAGAGTCCTCACCACTCTCAGGGGAGTTCTGGCTATCACATTCCTTTTACATAGGGGCACCAGTGGGGGGCTCAGGATCATCCCACAGTTCCCAGAACTTCGGAAAATCCCTTCCCACAATGGCGTCATGCGGTAACTGAGCTACTAAGCCCACTGGATGAGAGAGGGTACCTTTGGGGGTCTCGAAACACACTGTAGTCACTGGATACTCTCGGGTGTCCCCATGCACACAAATAACAGCTACCTTGCTATTCCCAAAGACCTCTGTTTTAACTAACTCAGCCTTTATCAGGGTCACAAGGCTACCTGAATCCAGCAATACCACAACATTTCTACCATTAACACACATTTTGCATAAATGTTTCTCAGTTCCTCGAATGGCAGTGCATGCGACTGTCGCACACAGCGACTGACGTCTGCCCGTCAGAAAGTCATACTGCATGGGTTCCTCCACAACCGGGCAATTGGCTGCAATATGTCCCGCTTGCCGGCAGCGGTAGCAAACGATCCTTCTTGCCGCCTCTTGAGCCGCTGATTTCCCAGGCTGTTCTCGCCAAACTTGGGGTAGAGCTCCCACCCTCTCACTCTCTCCACCCTCACCCCTTGGAATCCTCTTATCCGCCCCTGGGGATGGTCTGGTCTTAGGGTGGAAAGTCCGAGTGTCTCTGGAAGAGGCCGTCAGGTTCTCTGTAGCCAAGTATTTTTCCACACGATCCACAAGACCATCGGCCGTCTCTGGGTCTCCATGGCTTACCCACTTTTGGATGGCAGTAGGAAGAGCTCTCAAAAACCGATCCATTACAACACGTTCCACAATCTTTGGTGCGGACAAAGTCTCTGGCTGTAGCCACTTTCTACTCAGGTGAATGAGATCATACATTTGAGACCTGGGGGGTTTTCCAAGCTGGAAAGTCCAGTTATGCACACGCTGAGCCCGGACAGCCTGGGTGACACCCAGCCTTGCCAAAATTTCAGCTTTTAGCACCACATAGTCTTTTGCTTGGTTAGGCTCTAGGTCATAGTAAGCTTTCTGCGATTCACCAGTTAACAGAGGAGCCACCAGTCCAGCCCACTGCTCCTCAGGCCACTTTTCTCTTTCAGCGGTCCTTTCAAATGTGGTCAAAAATACCTCTGGATCATCCTCTCCAGTCATTTTTGTCAATAAACGACTCACCCCAAAGGACGCGGTATTAGTGGGACGGCTTTCCTCACTGGTCTGCGGACGTTGCTGCATTACTGCTTCCATTTGTTGTAGTCTCTGCTCTTGCTTCTGTAACAGGTCTATGAAGCGGGCCTCAGATTGCTGCTGGGCTTGTTGCTGAGCTTCCAGACTCTGTTGGTGAGCTTGCTGCTGGGCTGCAAGGCTCTGTTGATGAGCTTGCTGCTGGGCTGCAAGGCTCCTTTGCAAACCTGCATTTGTCTGCTGTTGATTGGCATTTGCTAGAGCCAGCTGTTTCAGTATCTCCTCCATGCTGGCTTAAAAAAAACTGCCACTGGTTCTCCACCAACTGTGAGGGGGTTAGCTCGGCAGCGGGTGTGTGTGACCCCCGAGATGGGCTCCCCACACAAAAACAGGCCCAGCAAACGGTGGTTGTGGTTTTCAAAATCAAAAAGGTGCGGTTTATTTTCTATTTACAGTGACAAAACACAGCAAAGCAAAAGAAACATAAACAAAATAAATCCTGGTCAACTTGACCTCTGACTAAACATACAGGTTTCCTAACTAACAACTGGGATCAGCCTAGTGCTGTCCTAGTCCCTAAGTCCCTGGTTTTAAATGTCCAAGCAAATAGCCACACAGGCTTTGTCTCACCGCACAGGGGTTCACTCTCCCTAGACAGTCCACACAGGTCTGGTTCCAGGCATGAGCTAACATCTAATGAAGCTGGGAGTTCTTATAGAGGCCTAAATGAGCTGACAAGCTTCAGCTGGTCTCATCAACTCCCTGTCTGCACGACGCCCAGCCCTCTCTCTAGAGGTATGAGTCATCCATGAGCCTACTAGCCTCAGCTGGGCTTATACAACACTCCACCTAGTTGTATAAGTCGGCGTAAAGCCTGAATCTGGGCGAAATATATCTACCCCCCTGGATGCAACCAGGTGACTTTACCTTCCTGCTGTCACAACTGATACATTTTGCAGGACAGCTTGTTCTGTTGAAAAAGAAAACGAATGCAGCCATCATATCTAAGAATTGTTAAGCTCCAGTATAATAAATGTTTGCTTATGGGTTTAACCACTTCAGCTCCGGAAGGTTTACCTCCTTCACGACCACGCAATTTTTTGCGATACGGCACTTTGTTACTTTAACTGACAATTGCGATACTGTACCCAAATACAATTTATGCCTTTTTCCCACACAAATAGAGCTTTCCTTTGGTGGTATTTGATCACTTCTGCATTTTTTATTTGTTGCGCTATAAACAAAAAAAGACTGACAATTTTGAAAAAATATATATATATTTTTTACTCTCTGCTATAAAACATACTCAATTAAAAAATCTAATTTCTTCATCAATTTAGGCCAATATGTATTCTGCTACATATTTTTGGTAAGAAAATCCCAATAAGTGTATATTGATTGGTTTGCCAAAAGTTATAGCGTCTACAAACTATAGGATATGTTTTTTGAATTTGTATTTATTTATTTATTTTTACTAGTAATGGCGGCGATCAGCGACCTATAGCAGGACTGAGATATTGCGGCTGACAAATTGGACATCTAACTGACACTTTTGACACTTTTTGGGGACCAGTGACACTAATTCAGTGATCAGTGCTAAAAAATATGCACTGTCACTGTACTAATGATGCTGGCAGGGAAGGGGTTAACATCAGGGGCGATCAAAGGGTTAAATGTGTTCCTAGGGAGTGCTTGCTAACTGTGTGGGTGGTGCTTGTACTGTGAGAAGGCAGAGATCTGTGTTTCTTAGCAGAAACACAGGATCACTGCCTTCTCTTGTCACAAAAGGGTGATCTGCCTTGTGTACGTAGGCAGATTGCCGTTCTGCATGTGCCTCGAACGTCCTAGTGGACCAGCTGATTGGCTCTTGCTGTGTCCAATCACAGCAGAAGAGGGGCGGCGCGCATGCGCTCCCCAGACCCGGAAGTGCAGAATCACATACCTGTACGTGATTCTGTACAGAGCGGCCACCCTGCCGCAGTAAATGTACGTGGGGTAGTTCGCATCTGGTTAATACCACTTTAGTGCAAATGCCTTACCTGTAGGCCTTTTATGTCACCAAAGAAGCCTGAGCAAAATACTCCCAATGTTTACATAGCTATGTCCTGGCTTGTTTCCAAGACATACAGCAAGTTACAATGAAAGGCCAGTGAGCCTTCTTGTTTGAGGACAACTAAAGTGATCATTTCTTTAGCTGTCCATAAAGAAGGAGGCTCAGTGGCTATTTTTTTGTAGCCAAGAGTGTAAGATGGGAGAGGGCTATAGCAGTGTGAGAATTCTGGTGGACTTGTGTGATTGGAGAACCTTTATTGTGACAGGAGCAGAGGCGGCTCTTTAATTAGGCAAATTAGGCGGTCACCTAAGGCCTCGCACTCACAGGGGCCTCGCGGCCGCCTAAATTACCCAATGTATTACCCCAGTTTTGAGCGACAGGGGACCTTAACGCTGCTGTGCTCAGGCAGCATTAAGAGCCCTGACTCAGGAGCGGGGCCGCCAGCATCCCTAACAACCAGTGAATATCGGTGACACCACCCCTTGTGATGTCAATGACCCAGCATGCCCTCAGTCAATGACGTCACAAGGGGGCGGGTTCACCAGGTGACATCACCGGGTGGCCCCCGCCCCTTAGTTATTAAAGAGCAATTATTTTTCCCATCATGGGCGTGAGTGGGGCCCCATGTCAAGTTTTGCCTAAGGCCTCACAAAGCCTAGAGCCGCCTCTGGACAGGAGAGAGAGTGCACTGTGCATGCACAGGTTTTGAGTTAGGAAATGTGTTAGATCCCTCAATTCTGGAGACGATCACCCAACAACTGCTGTGTCCTGGAAATAAGCCAGGATGCAGGAATGTTAACATTGAGAGTGTTTCAGGAAGACTTCATGGGTAACAAAAAAGGCCTACAGGTATGGCATTTGCATTAATCATTTTGCTGCTAGAGCCATTTTTGCATTTTTTTGCACACGTGTAAAAAAATAATGTTAAGCCTGAAGATTAGTTAAAACCCTCAAACCTATATTTTGTGAAAGCAGAGACCCTGGAGAATAAAACTGAGGTAGTTCCAAAATTTTATGTTACACAACATTAATGTAATGGTTTATTGAAATTTAAGTGAAAGTGAAAATTTTCAGTAAAAAATACATTTAAGTAAATTTTATGGCACAGAAATGCAATATATTACACTATCTTACCCAAACAGATACCGAATATATCAAGTCCTAAAATTGCTCACACCTGTGGAATTATGACAAACTTTAGTACCCCAAATTTTACATAGGAGATGCTTTAAAATTCCCCACAGATTATCAATTAAAGTGATTGTAAAGTCTCGTTTTTATTTTTTTCTAAAAATAAAAAACATGTTACACATACCTGCTCTATGCAGTTGGTTTTGCACATGGCAGCCTGGATCCTCTTCTTCTCGGGTCCCTCTTCGGCTCTCCTGGCCCCTACTTCCTGTCGAGTGCAGCTTGCTATGGGGGCACCGGAGCTGAGTCACAGTTCCCTGTGTCCATTCAGACACGGAGCCCCGATTCGGCCCCACCCCCTCTCTCTTCTGATTCAACTGACAGTAGCAGGAGCCAATGGTGCCGCTGCTGTGTCTCAGCCAATCAGGAGGAGAGTCTCGGACAGCGGAGGGACTCTTGGACATGGCTGGAGAGAGATGAGGCTCAGGTAAATATTAGGGGTGCTGGAGGGCGGCTGCTGCACACAGAAGGTTTTTTATTTTAATGCATAGAATACTTTAAATATTTAAATATTAAACACAAAAAATAACAAAAGACATTAAGAGTATGCAGTAAGAAGTGTGAAGGACAGTAGTAATGTGCACAGTTTAGTAACTCATAGGACGTTGTCCGAATTGAGTTTATTTTAACTACTTAAAATGTGAAATGTGGCTGGTTGCTTTGGGTTCCTGCCTCACAATGCTGCACTTTTTTTCACTTAATTTTATTTATCACATAGGGGGCCAAACGTCCCATATGTGATAACACTTTGTCTAGTTTTGTTAGGTTGTCTTTAATGAGACATTAAGGGCCTACTAGACCCAACGCTGTATCCTGGCCTAGGCCAACAAGGCCCAGGCCTAGGACAGCACATTGCAGGGGATCAGCACGGAAAGAGTCCCCACCGGCTTGCGCTAGACTGTTAGTGTAACGCAAGCTGCTTCTAATTTTGACTGTCCTATCATCCTGGACCACAAACCGTCCTCACTGTGCTATATATTTCTGCTGCACCATTGGCATGGTTATATCTTCTTAGTCCTCTCCATAAAATTATCAGAAATTTGTGCTTAACCTCCCTGGCGGTATTCCCGAGTCTGGCTCGGGGTTAAATTTCAGCACCAAAAGCGGTAACCCCGAGCCAGACTCGGGCTGCGTCGCAGTGATCCAGGCAGAGTTACTTACCTTGTCCCCTGGATCCTGCAATGCCTCTCCGCTGTGTGATCGAGCCGTCATCTCGCTCGATTCACACACTGCCGAATGCCGCCGAGCTCCGTTCCCTGCGACGTTACGACGCACGGGGACGGAGATCGGCGCCAAATTCAAAAAAGTTAAAACACAGTATACATACAGTACACTGTAATCTTACAGATTACAGTACTGTATGTAATAATTACACACCCCCGTTGTCCCTAGTGGTCTGCCCAGTGTCCTGCATGCACTTTTATATAATAAAAACTTTTTTTTTCTGCCTGGAAACTGGAGATTGTCCATAGCAACCAAAAAGTGTCCCTTTATGTCAAAAGTGGTTTTAGACCAGCTAAAAAACAGCGATAATAAATTAGAATCACTCGCAGAATTAAGCGATAGCGATTTGTGGGGAAATTCGTCATCAAACACTGAAAAACACTTTTATTATTATTATATTATTATTTGTTATAATTATTTTATAGTTATTTATTTTATTATAATGTATAATTTTGTTTTTTGAACTTTATCATACCCGGGATGTTTACTAGACTCTGGTTTGGACAGATTTAAGTGAGTTATTCCTAAGAATTACAGGCCTACAATATAAATTGCCAAATTTCCATGCAGAATAATGGTACCGCTTTCAGCACCTAAAATCTGACAGAATTATACCGCCAGGGAGGTTAAAGTAGAACTATAGGCAACACTTTTTTTTTTCATTTTGGATAGAGTAAGGGAGGGTTATAGTCCCTGTCAGTTTATTTTTTACCATTCCTGTCCTATTGCAGAGATTTCCCTTCACTTCCTGCCCCATAGCCAAACAGGAAGTGAGAGGAAATCTATGCAAATTAATGGAATCTAATGCCCCCCCAGGCCCTAAGAACTAGTGTCCCCACTCGAAAATTTCAGGGCGGGTCTTAAACAGAAAGGGGTGTGGCCTTGACAGGAAAGGGTGGGTCATATTTAAATTAGGGGGTGCACAAGTTTAGTCAGGCCTAGGGCAGCACAAAACCTAAATACACTACTGGCTAGACCCCTGATGTATCACCTGCCTTCCACTGAGAATAATGGAGCATAGATTGTGCTCCATTAGCTTGTTCCCCAGCTACAGAGGCCAAGGAAAGTGGCAGCCTAACCTGGAAGTGACGTAATGTATGTCTTTTCTGTATTTATTCCAGCTAAGGGAGATCAGTTAACAGATATTCACTGGTCTCCCTTTCTCCTATTTCACGACACCTGCCACGGGGGTCCAAGGCACACAGGCAGGACAGAGGAACTCAGAAAACAAAAGTGGCAGTGCATTTTAAACTAATGTTACCTCTAGTCTAAGGTGACCAGATTTTTTAAATGAAATCCGGGGACATATTTTTTATTTTTTATACTAGTAATGGTGGAAATCAGCGGCTCTCGCCGCCGCTGCCCGCCTCACAGCCTGTCAAGTATTACTCTCCGAGCCCCAGCTACTACTGGGTGGGGAACGGAGGAAGATCACTCCGCCAGGGAAGGCAAGGGGATAAGCAGGCAGGCGGCTGGCCGGGACTTGAGCCAAGGCAGAAGAACATGCGAGCGGAGCTGAATGGGCATGCGCCCGAAACTGAACCCCCCCTCCCCAAGCTAGTAGGGGGGGGGGGGTAATTCAGAATTTCTATTTTTAATTCTGCACTGACTGTCTTTGAAATTACCCCAGCCCCAGTTAAAATCCAATCTGGGGACAAAACTGGGGACAGACTTTGTCCGGGGACAGGGTCCTCAATCCGGGGACTGTCCCCAGAAACCGGGGATGTCTGGTCACCCTACTCTAGTCTACATGGGCCCATTTACTGTATGTACTGTATGTAAAAGGTGAACTTAGTCTTTAAAAACCTTCTCTATAGACTATAAACCTGTATACCTGAATAGGGAGGAAATAAACAATGGTACACATACTCTTGTGACTTATTCTTCATACTTACCTGTTTTTGACCTGCCTCTGTGATGCCTGGGTTCCTGTTCCTGCACTTCCATTTTGAAAATGTCTGTGATACTGCATAACAGTACTGCTAGATCTTGCAGCTTAGGTACAGGTTTTTTCTGATGCTGACGTTGCCATCCCGGGTAGTATCTGTGCGGCCACCGCTAGGTCACCACTGCCTTCAGGGAAACCAGAAGTGCAAGAAAGAAAAGGTAAGTAAAGCATAAAAACATTACAAAAAATGTTAGGCAATTTCACATGAGATGCAACTTAATGTGAAATTCAGGGAAAAAAGGGGAAAGGTCCACTTTAAATATTTAAATGTTAAACACAAAAAATAACAAAAGACATTAAGGGGGTTATTTACTAAAGGCAAATCCACTTTGCACTACAAGTGCAAACTACAAGTGCAAAGTGCACTTGAAATTGCACTGAAAGTGCACTTGGAAGTGCAGTCGCTGTAGATCCGAGGGGAACATGCAAGGAAAATAAAAAACAGCGTTTTAGCTTGCACATGATTGTATAATAAAATCAGCAGAGCTTCCCCTCATTTCAGATCTACCCCTCAGATTTACAGCGACTGCACTTCCAAGTGCACTTTCAGGGCAATTTCAAGTGCACTTTGCACTTGTAGTTTGCACTTGTAGTGCAAAGTGGATTTGCCTTTTGTAAATAACCCCCTAAGAGTATGCAGTAAGAAGTGTAAAGGACAGTAGTAATGTGCACAGTTTAGTAACTCATAGCAAGCTGTCCGAATTGAGTTTATTTTAACTAGTTAAAATGTGAAATGTGTCTGGTTGCTTTGGGTTCCTGCCTCACAATGCTGCACTTTCTGTTGTTGCACTGAATAAACTTGATGAAGTGAAGCAAAAATACCTCACTGGTAATTATTATAATGTGCCCTAGTAAATTGACCATCTGCACTCAATGTAATGTAAGCATGCGGTATAATCTTTTCCTTCAGTCCTTAAGGTGTATCAGATTTCTGTGATAGCTTCCAACACTGTTTTCATATTTACTGAGCTGTAATCACCTATGTTGATGCACATTCATCACTTCACAATAGCTGTAAATGTGCTAAAATGAAATAGGCCACGCTTTAAATGGTTGAAATATATAATTCTGACAGGTTTCCATATGCAGCATAAAGAATATACATGTTTAGTATCTAGCTGAAAACAGCACTTATCTCTGATAACTGTTATACTAACTCTGTCTACTGTTACAGTGAGTTTATAATCAGGGCTGCCCTATGCTCTTGGCTTGGCTGTGTTCATTTTTAACAGTTACATTACCTATCCCATAAATGTTATTTACTTACCTGCTTTGTGCAATGGTTTTGCACAGAGCAGCCCTGATCCTCCTCTTCTCGGGTCTCCCTCTCCTCCCCCCACGCTGATTGCTGGCTTGCTATGGCGGCACTCGTGCTTGCTCGCTTCTGAGGCTTGCACCCCGCTCCCTCATCACTGGCTTTGATCGACAGCAGATGGCTCCCGCTGCTATATCTGAGCCAATAAAGAGAAAGAGCTAAGACCCCTTTCACCCTGAGGGCGTTTTGCAGGCGCTATAGCCTTAAAAATAGCACCTGCAATCTGCCCTAAAACAGCTGCTCTATTGTCTCCAGTGTGAAAGCCCGAGGGCTTTCACACTGGAGTGGTGTGCTGGCAGGGCATCAGGAAAAGTCCTGCCAGCAGCTTCTGTGGAGTGCATTAGGAGCGGTAAACTCACCGCTCCTAATGCGCTCCTGCCCATTGAAATCAATGGGCAGCGCCGCCATACCGCCCGCAATACGCCACTGTAGCGGCGCATTGTGGGCGGTTTTAACCCTTTCTAGGCCGCTAGCGGGGTTTAAAAGCGCCCCGCTAGCGGCCGAAATGCGCCGCAAATCCGACGGTATAATAGCGGCATTTTACCGATATTTTACCGCCGACGCTATGGGCGGCACCAGTGTGAAAGGGCTCTAAGAGAGCCTTGGCTCTCGCGCACATCGCTGGACCAAGATCGTGAAAGCTGCAGAAGTTTTTTTTACCTTACTTACAGTAATTACTTACAGTAAGGTATAAAGCCTTCTGACTTTACAACCACTTTAAGGGTAAGGCCCCATTCACACGGCCACCTCCGTGTTACGGATTCTGCTTGCTCAGCAGATTCCTACTGAGCAGGCGTATGACAGGACACGGACACAGCCCCGCTCTCTTCTATGGCAGAATCAGATGGAAACGGACCACCTGTCCATTTCCATCTGATCCTATCTGATCCGCCGGACAGATGGAAAATAGGACCACCATCCATCTGGTTTTTGCGGGCAGGATCGGATAGGATGTCAGCGGATGTCCACTGACATCCACCGCTCTATAGAGGAGACTGCATGGTCCAATCAGGTCCAGCCTGGAAAACTGACAGGGCGGACCTGATCGGACAGCCCGTGTGAAAGGACCCTATAGCTGGTCACATATCAGTAGAACTTAGTCTGAATTTTTTCTGAACAGTTCTAAGGTTTTTTTCTTTGGGGGGGGGGGGGGGTGTTGTTTATGAAATTTTATTAATTCCAAAACTTAAAAGCAAACAACAGTTTGAAAAACTTTTGAACTACATTCAAAAAGTCTCTGATGGCAATGTCGAAGTTACAAACGTTTGTATGGAAATCTATTGGTTTCTGGCCAGCTTCCTAACAATGATCTTCTTTTATTTGATCCGTTTTGGTTGTGATGTGTAAAGCAAAGTTTTTTAATTTTATGTTGTTGAGGATATGTGGATGCGCATCTCCTTCTGAATGTTCCTGTGTACAAAATCCCAAAGCCTACCAAATCATGAGTGATGAGGTGTAGGGGGCAAATTATCAAGAAGGAAAAACCGAATCCACACTGTGGAGACATATATATTTAAAACTCCCATTAAAATAGATGTCAGAAACCAATGGAACAGAAAAACCTAAAGTTTATTCTGATTGTATCGTTTTAAAGCTGAATTTGGCCCAAAAATGTTAATGTAGGAATGCTTTCTTTAAAACAAAATCATGTATTTTAATTGCATCTAGTGTAAGTCCTTGACTTTTTTGACAGGGCATCCATCTGGGGGGGAGCCCTAACCGTGAGGGATTCCCATTGATATCAGTGCAGGTGGAGACATATCTGGCAGAGCATTTGTAGCAGTAACTTGCTATTGGCTCTTTTACTAAAGTCTCCTCAGCAGTTCCCTGCTAGTTCGTGCCAGTTTGAGTGGAAAAAACACATTTATCCCTATAGCTTCATCATATCAGATATGGGCAATGGAAACCTATGTGATACCTGGAGTCCTCTTGTAATGGATTGCCTATTTTGAAATATGGAGGTTAACCAAATAAGGCTCTGTAAATCATTCTAAGCACGCAAGTTGCCGTGGTTGGTTGAACCTTGTTGAGTTGCATTGATTTCCCTGCTTCTATTGTGGATCTGTATGCATCCCCGAAAACACCTGCGGACCTAATACCCTCATCTGCCCTTGTTTTTCTGCTCATTTCTAAATGTGTATACACTTAATTACCTTTAAGCACCTCAAATCTCCTGAGGAAGCGTCCAGGTTGCGAAACATGTAGAGCCACAAGCGTCTGGAATACGAAACCCCTATATACTAATAAGTCTATTAATTCAATATTTTGTGACACAGTGATAAATTAAAATTTGGGGGGGGGATATGCCAATTCCACTATACAGGGTGCATTGTTTTATTGTTCTTATTGCAGTAGTATCTTCATGGTAGGCATTTTAAATAATGTTGTAATAAAGATGATATTTTATCTATATGTGCTAGAGTTTATATGCCTAGAAAGTCCATAAAATAATTTTCTATACACTCATCTTCACTTTAGCCAATAGGACGTGGCACATTATATACTTGTGGTGTACACACAGTACCACCCTGGTGTTACACTCATTTTATCTTGACTTTTTCTTGCTATCATCCTCTAGTAATCACAGACTGGGTAAGGAAGGGGCAGCAATTCAGCAATCATGCCTAGTACACACGACCGGGATTCCCGGCGGTAAAAAGTCCACCGGGAATCCCGGGGGGAATACCGAGAACCTGCTCGGTCACTTTTTCCCCCTACACACGGCCGGGTTTCCGACAGGAAAACTGCCATTGAGAGCTTTGGTCGGGAATCCCGGCCGTGTATGTATGCTCCATCAGCACTGCCTCGCAGTGTTTCAGATTGAAAACTGGCGAGAACAAAAACGGCCGGGAATCGCGGCAGGAAAATAGAGAACATGTTCTCTTTTTTCCCGCCGCGATTCGCGGCAGTTTTCCTGCCGGGAAAACTGCAATTTAGCATACACACGGCCGTTTTTCCTGGCGAAAAACTGTCATGGCAGTGTTCTGCCGGGAAAACCGGTCGTGTGTACTAGACATTAGGCTCTGCTGCAATTCACGTGTGCTTACTGATAGTATACTGACTGGAGGATGGAGCAGTGTGAACAGAAATATGACTTTTGCAGTGTGCTGCTGCTCCATCATTGTTTAGTTAACAGATAAGCTGCATTTTTGACCAGTGTTGCTGACCACACAATCGTCTTGCTGCTGCAGTACAATTTTAGATTTTTCAGTCCAGGCAGTTGAATTAATTTAATGGTAGCCTATGTGATTATGTCATACAGCATCATTAAATATATCATGGATGAAAACAGTCAGTCTGGACACAACCAGACCAACGCAGTGACAAAAGAAACAGCTGGCCATTATTTTGTATTCCTGTACATTACTATAGGGCAGAGCATGAGTTTCTCCTTCCTCCACTGACATTTCTACAGTAATGATCAAATAGAAAAACTAAGAGGCATTCTGAAAACATTTGGCCCACCACAGAGAAGTGCAATGTAGCACTTTTTTAGAGCAGGGATAGAAGGTGAGAAGGGCCAGTGAGAGGAGAGGAATAGTGGTGCAAGGTAAAAGCCACTTCAGAGAAGAAAATAAGAACTACACTGCAATATTCACGATGGTGGGAGTGCAAAATGGTTCCCAAAGCTTCTAAACAGTTACATTTCCTTAGGGCCAGTTCACACCATAGAAACGCAGTCCGGATGCGTTCCAGATGCTTTTCTGCATGCACGTTTTTTGATGCGTTCCAGTGCGTTTTTGATGCGTTTTCCCCCTCTTTTTTTCTCAACCTTAAAAAAGGACATGTGTGACCCAGTGCATTTTTGCTGCGTTTTACAGCGTTCCAGTGCAGGAAAAATGCAGCATGTTCTACTTTTTCTTTCTAGAACTGGAACGCACTGCAACTGCAAGTACTGGTGTGAACTATGCCACTGGAAACCATATAACCTACTTTCCATGAGTTTTTGATGCAGAAAAAACCGCACTGGACTGCATGTGGTGTGAACTGGCTCTTAAAGCATATCTATGGTCAACATGTAAATGCAAATATTAATTTCTACATCGCATTTCAATTATTTCTAGCTTACTCCTTTTAATCTGAATGATCTTGAGGTTTGTAAACTTACTTTGTGAAGACCCTCAACATTTACTTCTTTGAAATTCTGTGACATGTATTCACTATAGCCTGTGAGTAGACACTGCTGTGTCACACATTTCACAAGGCCTGCCACCTAAGCTACAGAGATGCTAAAATAAGGGGTGTTTCATCAGATTAGGCGACCCGTCAGAATGTGTAATGGAAGTAACGTTTCTTCGCGGCCCCGCACTCCTCCATAGTAAGGATACACTGAGAAGGGGGCAAGCGGACATCTTGTTACACCCACCTAAGTTTTGCATTTTAGATACATTTTTAACAGTAAAGTGAGTTTATATAGTGATATACAGTACTTACAAGTCCGTCTGACTGGTTACATGTTGCATTTTAAAAGCAGCAGCAAGCCTGCTCCTCTCACAGGTTTGCTAATCTGACAGAAGTTTGCTGCTTTTAAAATTCTACATGTAACCAGTCAGATGGACTTCTAAGTCCTGTATATCACTATATAAACTTACTTTACTGTTAAAAAATAAGTGTAAAATGCAAATGGGTGTAACAAGATGTCCTCTTTCCCCTTCTCAGTGTATCCTTACTATGGAGGTATGGAGGAGTGTGGGGTGTAGCAAGATGGCGGCGACGGAACGTCACTTCCGTTACACATTCTGATGGGTCGCCTAATCTGACGTAGTAGGGGCTTCAGGAGATGGAGTCAGTACAGGAATCACTGCTTGCAGGTAGCAAAGGATCATGGGATAGATAGTCCTTAGAAACTGAAAGTAAACAGCAGAGGAGAAGAATGCAGGGGATTAAGGTTGTGGAAAGAGATGGCCAATAGACAGGCAGAACCCACTACATTAAAGGACATTTTTCAAGTACTGTAAGCTTATATTAGATTGCCAAATATAATTATTCTTTGCATTGTTATTGCAATGCTGATGTTATAAAATGAGAGTGTATGCTGTGACCATAAAACTCCTTTAAAATCTAGCTTGTTTATACTCAAGTGACTATTGTATATGTTTGTTGATTACATGGTTTATTACAGGAGTTTGATGAATGTGACAATAATTTTCAGCCTGTCAAGCCAGGGAACCACTCAATCCTCAATGCAGTGGAGTTGTCTGGGGATTGTTGGTCTTGCGAATTGGTTCCACTTAGACAAACAACAAATGCATAAATGAGTGAAACACATGTATGCATAGGTTAGTTCATGGCCATCAACAGTGGTGGTGCGTCCATAAGGGCGCACAGGCACCATCCCCTCTCTCCAGTGACCCCCTCTTTGACCAATGGATAGATTCATGCATAGCCACCCACTATTCAGGCGCCTGGTTTACAGCAGGGGGGGGGTGTTTTTTGAAGCACCTGATTAGAGCCATAGGCTCTAATAGGCATCAAAAAAGGTGACCTGCAAATGCCATGCTTGGCGATCGCAGTCCACCCAGGTGTGTTAGAAAAGCGAATGAATATTCGCTTTCCTAACACTGACCCATTGTCTCCGTCAATCAGGATGCTCGGGTCTGCTACCTGTTACCTGATTGGCTGAAACGGCAGGCGCTGTGATTGGATGCGTTTCAGGATAGGACGGGAGGAGGTGCATGGAGGACACCGCTCGCCGCCGTCACCCGCTGCCCCACTGAGACAGGGTAAGCTTTTGATGGCACAGTGGCAGCATTTTATGGGCACAGTGGCAGCATTTGATGGGCACAGTGGCTGCGTTTGATAGGCACAGTGGCAGTATGTGATGGCACAGTGGCAGCATTTGATGGGCACAGTGGCAGCATTTGATGGGCACAGTGGCAAAGTTTTATGGGCACAGTGGAAAAGTTTGATGGCACAGTGGCTGCAATTTATGTTTTCTTTTTTCAAAATTTTACAGTTTGTTTGCCCCCCCCAAAAAATTTTGAGCACCAGCCACCACTGTTCACTAAGGCTGTTTCATACAGTGTTCTTCTTCGTGTTATTGAACTGTTGTATAACACTAGTCAGACAGCTTAACAATAATTCAGAAGTCAAGAAACGTGAGAAATCAGATCTGTATATATTATTTTTTCTGAATAACTTTGTAAAACTACAACATAAGCATAAACAAAACATATGTGTCAGTACATTAAACATTATACAGCAGCCTCACTCTATCAGTAAGAGTACTCACAGACAATTCCATCATTAGTCCAGGAATAGATCAAGAGCTCTTCTGCATGAAGTCTGCTAGATCCAGGAGCAGTCATAAAATGAAGGAAATACAGTTCCAGGTTAAAGGTTACTTACTGCCTTTCACTCTGAGGAAAATACCACTTCCTGCCAAGCTCTGGCAAAATAATAACTAACTCTGACCACTAGATGGCACCAACGTAAACTAACATTACAGTATAATCTGTAACAGCACATTGCACACATTTACTATGAACAATATGGGCAGAACATACAGACTGGGAATACAATAAAGTCCTAATGACATCTTTGTGGTGGCAATTTCCATAAGAACGTCCTGCACATAATTCAGGCAAGCATTTGTGCCAGTGTCGTTAACGCTGCCAACACGTGTGGCAAATTCAGGTAGTCCTGACTACCGCCGCTTTAAGAACCTGTCATTATGGCAGAGATAGATTCATAAATGATTACCACAAGCTTTCAGATTAGAAAACTGGCGGTATTTAAAACCAGTTCTAACCTGATGTACAGAGGTATAGCAGTACTCAGAGAAGGCCATGCTTGTGCTGGGAAGTTATGATTGTGACAGCTTCCTACATGGTGCTGTATCTCCAGCGTCATTTAGAGGTCAGCTGGGAGATTCCCCGGCTAAATGTAAACAAAAGGCTGGGGATGTAGGTAGTATTATAACCCACATATGACAATGCCCATATTTGGGAAATGACTTCTCACTGGGCGGAAATATCCTAATCAAGTCAACTATACTTTTGAATAACAGCGTAAGGGAGTGGGCAGATTTCAAAGCTGCTATTGGACTCAATAGTGGCTTTAGATCCTTCCACTGCCGTGTTCTGTCAACCAAAAGTAAAGAGGACCTGATGAGGAGTTTTTGTACCCCTAGTACAAAGTGCCTTGGCTATATGCCTGTCAGTGTGATGGCATATTGGCTAGGAAGGAGTGTTCGTTGTGGACACTCCAACCTCAGTGCAGGCACTGGCAGATTCCTGTACCTGGGACAGATGCCCAAGATATGGGAGGCAGCACTTGTCAGAGAGTGGGGGATATAAAAGGCAGCAGTTTTTTTTGTGGGTATACTAATCTATACACCCAATGAGGTGGAACCCCTTTTGATGCATTGAGCTCTTACTATGGAGGAAACTAGGTATTTATGGCTATACAGCTGTATAATTAATTTTGCCCTTTATTTTTAATTGACTTACTTTTTGATAAAACTGCATAGGACACAATGGGGTTTAATTTGTAATATTCATTATCCTTATATTTGCCAAAAAGGATTGATGCAATGCAGAGATTTACTATATGAATCCCATAATAGCAATTTTACCATATGCAGCCCTCCTTTTATGACGTACAAAGGTTATTGGCTTATGATTCTGCCTCTTTTTTGTTATTTTACTATCAAACTTATCAATTTCCATGCCCCTGAACATGTCCATTTGGGCTCCCTATGATATTATGTAGGACATTCAAGCTCCACTTAGCTTTACTATATATTGTATTTCAGTGGGAGCAGAGTATACCACATGTCTGTCATTCTCCTGCTTCTGTGCTGAGTGTTCCCTCTTCTACTGGCCTATACCTTGGCTTGTTGGCTTACCCTCTTATGGGGACATCTTCTCTGTATTTTTAGATACATGGAGAATATTATATATTCCTGAAGGCTTTGTCCTGTGAGAAACCTTGAATGTCGAAATTCCAGAAAGTGGAAATGTCAGCCCTTACACCTGTGATTGCAAACCAATGTTTGTAACCACTTATGTGGATATTTGCATTTGCCCATTGTTATGACAAGCACATAATAGTTTTTTTGGGTGATTTTAACTTGAGTCGAGATAAATAAACTTTGGATATTTTTTTTTTACTTAAACTGACTATAGTGGTATCCTGAAAGTCCTTTCACTTACTCCTGTATCTCACAGAAAGTGACCCCCCCCCCCCCACACTGACAAGGGTTTTTAACTAAATGAAAATTTTGGGCTTTAGAAATACTTTAAACATGTTGTATAAATCAACTGGTAAAAAATCTGATTCCAACACTACAAAATGTGGAAGAGACTGAGGGGGTGAATACTTATGAAAATCACTGCAAGTACAGCAAAATATAATGATTTCATTGTGAGAACTCTTTGCTGAAAGGCCGGCAATGAAGTAAGTGAACAGGAATTTAGATGTGTCTGTTGAATTAAATTAAGAATGGTTTGATGAGCTTCTGGGCCATCCTTGTTTGTCTATGTGAAACGGTTCGGAGAAGAAATTATGAATGTTGCACAGGATAAAGGTTCATTAGCAGCCCTTTAAAAGTTGTAATGAGTGAAATCTTATTGATTGAATACTTTTATAACAATTTAATAAAAACAAAAAAATACAAACACACAGTACTGTATACTGTAAAAGAATGTTATTTTACTGTATACTGTAAAAATAACATTATTATTAGTATAAATCAAAAATGTGTTTCTACAGATTTTATGTGAAGACTATTCAGCGATGCATTCTCACACTGTGGTTGTTCTTATTACCAAATGGAAAATTTGAGTTAATTTATTAAAAGAACAAAAAAATAATATACCAGGACAGGCATCCATTCAAAGATGTTCATGTAATGGAGCTTCATTTGTGAAGCTATAAGTGAACCGCATCTCCATCATCTGGTGCTTAATAATGCCAGGAGACTCCCTGATGTTTTGAGGTGTTCATAAATATTATTGGTTAATAAAAAAAAAAAAATAACATTTCACTTACATCCAATCAAACCAGCCCTCTACCATTTTAGTATTAAATTTATTTAACAAATAAACAAAAACTATTATAATATAAACTGTAACATTACAAAATCACAGGTACTGTGTTAAGTGCATGTACATCTTAACTAACAGAGTGCTAATTGTCTTGAACTTTTTAAAAGAGGATAATAAAAAGAAAAACATTGAGAGGTGGACAGGCATAGTAGAGTTGGGACTCATGGCATCTAAAAAAAGGAACAAATGAGAAAAAAAATAAGACACTCTATATAACTGCACTCTACTACCAATAACATTAAAGAGTAGGTTAACCCTAAAATATCTACCAAATGAAATACTAAGATACCATACATAAATGCTTCCGAAATCCGTAGACTTAAATGCCAACCAGCTTGACCAAGACTAACAGAATTAGGAATATGTGTCAGATTTATAATATGTTATATCCTTCACAGGGCAGTATTGATCTTCTCTTAATAATAACCATTCCCTTGTCAGCATATAAGATTGTCTTTAGTATACAGGAATGAGACTTTTAGCTACAGTTATAAAAAATGGCTTTGGGGACTTTTGGTAGTTACTAAGAGACTCCCATGTCCAGTGGACAAGCAGTGGCCAGGGATCTTGTTACAGAACATTATTATTATTATACAGGATTTATTTAGCGCCAACATTTTACGCAGCGCTTTAGGGATCTTGTTACAGAACATTATTATTATTATTATTATACAGGATTTATTTAGCGCCAACAGTTTACGCAGCGCTTTAGAACATAGCTTGTTATATCTTTAATTAATTCTAATATATGGCTGCAATATGTCTGGATCACTTTGCATGTGGCTAAAGCAACCCATTTTCCCACATCCCCTTTGGCACATGTTTGAATGATGTTAGTTTTTATGCAAGGATGCCCTATACTAGCATGGTGATGATTTAAATCAAACTCTTCAATCTTAGAGCTTATGTTTTGGTCATCTGCAAATTAAATATCCAATTCTCATTTCCACTTGGTGAAATAATCTGGTAATAATGTGAAGGATAAGGACTGCAGTGTTCTACATAGAGTAGTTATACGTTTTTGTGCGATAATGGAGTGGAAAAACATTCTTTCTAATTTTTTTTTTTTTTTTTTAATAGGTTACAAGGACTTAGGAAGGAAATAATAAAAATGCTTTACCTGTTAGTATCTCTAATAATCTAAGGGATGTACAGGGTGTAAAATGCAAGGTATATCCTTAAAATACTTAAAGCAGAGTTCCACCCATTTAAAAGTCAGCAGCTACAAAAAGTGTAGCTGCTGACTTTTGATAAACCGACACTCACCTGTCCCACGGTCCAGCGATGCCGGCGCACGAAGCCTCACTCCTCTCCCCGGCACCGGCATTGTAACTGTGCCTTCACGAGAAGGGCTGTGCATTGTGAATGGCCGGGCAATCTTCTGGGACCTGTGATGTGTCCCGGAAGATTGCAAGGAGGGAGGGGGAGAGGTGAACTTCCTTCCGGCGCCAGGGTAGGAAGTGGGAGCTGGGTACCTTTGAAAACTGGTTACCGCCCCCCCCCCAAAAAAAATTACATCCCAAATGTGGCATGTCAGGGGGTCACCAGTACTTAAAGCCGAAGTTCCATTTTTTGGTGGAACTCCGCTTTAAACTGTTAAATGCCTTTATAAGGTGAAATTTTGCTTTACATATGAAAAAGTGGGTTATTTGAGGGGGATCGGTGCTCTTTTTCATGTTAATTTTCCTGGAAGTAGACTGCACATGTATAGTATAGTGTACAGAGTCCAACAGTCTGGAGAATATAATGTATAGCACAGTGTACATGGTGCAGCAGTTTGTGGTATGTGATATACTCTAAAGCCCTGTACACACGATCGGTTTAACCGATGAAAACCGTCCGATGGATTGTTTTCATCAGACAAACCGATCGTGTATGGGACCCATCGGTCTTTTTTCCATCGGTTTTAAAAAATAGAACATGTTTTAAATTTTTACGATGGATAAAAAACCGATCGAAAACTCCGATCGTCTATTGTCAAGTCCATCGGATAAAAAAACCCACGCATGCTCAGAATCAAGTCGACGCATGCTCAGAAGCATTGAACTTCATTTTTCTTGGCTCATCGGAGTGTTTTACGTCACCGCGTTTGGAACGGTCGGTTTTTTGACTGATGGTGTGTAGGCAAGACTGATGGAAGTCAGTTTCATCGGATTTCCGATGGACAAAAACCATCGGATTAGGATCCATAGGATATCCGATCGTGTGTACGAGGCTTTACATTGGCAGCAGTCAGTGGAGAAGTGTTAAAATGAGAGTGTAGTCGTAGTCAATGAAGTGTGTTAAAATGCTAGCATAGGGGTTACTTTTATTTCATTACAAAAGGTACAAGAAATAGTCTGCTTTAATTTCTATTTAGTTGCCTATGTTAGTCTTGATTTAAATAGGAAACTAGATAATTAGATCACATCTGTTATAGTATATTATTTGTATATTCAGGAAGATAACAAAATTGGTAATTTTTGTATGTAGAAATCTGAACATGATTTGCCATTTGATTTCTATCTATTTAACAAACGTGTATTGTATGTAATAGTTAAAAACAATTGAACATTGTAACAGCCCTATATATTGAAGCTATATACTCAATTTTATCATTTTAATTTGACACTGCACTTCTGACCATGTAATCACAAATATCTCTCTGCTCATGTTCAGTGCCCTGAGGTCATAATGTCAAATAATGTAATTTATAAGCTCTGTTGGAAGCCTAAATTCAATAAAGAGTACAACCTTTTATTGCTTGCACCTGGGTGTGATTTATTAACCCAGACCTCAACCTTTATTAACGCAATACACAGTACTGTAATGCTTTGCAAACAGATGTGCTTTATAACTATGCATGATGTATTCAATATGTAATCTAAAGATGGTGGTCGCTGATTAAGAAACTGGCAGCAATTATTTGGTGATATATATTTGGTTCTGAGCTGTGTACAGAGCTATGCCAGTGCTCATAGTGGGGCATGTCTGTGCTGGGAATCTGTTGGAATGTAGGGATATGGCTTTATCCCCAGCTCCATTCATCTGGGATTCCCCATCCCCAGCTTTTAGCTAAATGTACACAAAGAGGCTGCGGATAAGGTTGATGTCTTTACAAAGATATGACAATGCCCATATTTGAGAAATTATTTGTCACAGGGGAGACGGACCTGATGGGGAACTATTTCTAATGGCCACATGGCCTGTTGGGTGGGTGAAACCTGATAGGGGAACTAGAGAAACTACTTCCCTATCAGGTCCACCTTGCTTTTTGTTGACCACATATGGCAATGGTAGTAGACAGATTCTAAAGCTGCTTTTGGACCAAATAGCCACTACGGATTCTCTCACTGCCATAGCTTTTCAATCAACAGCAAGGGGGACCTGGCGATGAACTAGTCTCTCGGTTCCCCATCAGACTACCCCCACCCCTACTACAAAACTCCTTGGCTATGTACGTGTCTGTGTGATGGGGAAGGAGAGAGCTCAGTATGGACACTACCCAATGCCAGGCTCTGATAGATTCATGTACCTGTCCCTGACAGGTACATAATACGGGCACAAGCACTGACAATTTCAGTGCGGATGCCCTATGAAATTGTAAACGGTGTCTATGACACCCTTTATGAATACCCCCATACGTTTTTTATGAAACTAATTACATGGTACCTAATTTATATCTGCTCTCGTTTATACTGTATATGTGGTATCAACAACCCTGACTCCTGCAAGGTAAGGAACTAGAATAGGCTGCCTTTCTGCTTATTTAGAATGTCTAAACCAAAGAACAAAAATTATAACTCACCAGTTCTTAGGTGTGGTAGCTGCATTAGTTTTTTGCCAGAAACGCTGTTTCTTTGTCAATTCCTGTGAGTTAGTCTGGTAACATAACATATAACATGACATAAAACATGTCCTATCAACTTCTATGTAATGGAAATAAAAAAAGGCAGATATATTTGAAGTCCAGCCTGTGTGACAACCCTGGTTCCCTCCATAGATACAGTGGAGTGGTAAGTTTAGTCACTCAGACATAGGAAGTATAATTCTTGCTGTATTAATAGGTGAAAATAAAATCCCAGAGAAATAAAAAATATATATGCCTATTGCATTGTTTTTCTTTTCCATAAATTTCTTTTACTTTACTTTCAAAGTGCCTTTGAACTTGCCTAAACATGTGACTACTCCAGGAAGAGTTAATTGCCCAAGCACAGCCTCCTGCTTGTAACGCCGAGTGCTCCGGGTGTCCCATCCAGCCCGGAGCACTCACGGCGTCGTCCCCTCTGCGGCGCTCCGGCCAGCCCCCCTGGCCGTGGGCGCTGCTCCGCTCTCCTCTCCACTTACCTTCCTCTTCCTGCTTCCTCCCGGCGCGCGCGGCCCCGCTGTGTTCTAGGGCGCGCGCGCGCCAGTCTTCTAAAATTTAAAGGGCCAGTGCACCATTGATTGGTGCCCGGTCCAATTACGGTTCCACTACCCAAAACCTATTTAAACCCACTTCCCCTTCCTGTCCTTGCCGGATCTTGTTGTCCTAGTACCTTGCGGAAGTATTTTGAGTTTACCTTGCCTGTGTACCTGACCTTCTGCCTTTGTCTCTGACCACGAACCATTGCCGCCTGCCCTGACCTTTGCTACGTCTGACCTTGCCTCTGCCTAGTCCTTTTGTACCGCACCAGCCTCAGCCGCCAGAGAGGTGGAGTCGCTACTGGGGAACACGACCTGGTTGCTACCGCCGCAGCAAGTCCATCCTGCCTTGCGGCGGGCTCTGGTGAAAACCGGTAGCTGCTTAGAACCGGTCCCTCAGTGCGATTCGTACCATCCCCTCTCTGGTACAGTGGATCCACCTCCTGCCTCCTCTATAGTCGCCTGCCCGGCCCGTGACAGTAGATCCGGCCATGGATGCCGCTGAGGTGCCGCTGCCCAATCTCGCTGATCTCACTACCGTGGTTGCCCAGCAGTCGCAATTGATTGCCCAACAAGGACAGCAGCTGGCGCAGTTGACCGCCATGGTCCAGCAGCGTCTGCCGCGACAAACTCCATCTTCCTCCTTCTCTTCGCATGCCCAACTCTTTTCACGTGTCTCTCCTTAAACCCCTCATTCTTAACCGATTTTCCCCCAAGGTCACCGCTCCTGCTCCGGTCTCTGGTTCCTCCGATGTCTTTTCGGTGAAAGATATCCTCGCCTCCAAGGTCGTCCGAGGTAAAAAATTATTTTTAATTGATTGGGAGAACTGTGGTCCTGAAGAGAGATCCTGGGAGCCTGAGACCAACATTTTAGACAAAGAGCTCATCCGTAGATTCTTGGGCTCCAAGAAAAGGGGGAGACCTAAGGGGGGGGGTACTGTAACGCCGAGTGCTCCGGGTGTCCCATCCAGCCCAAAGCACTCACGGCGTCGTCCCCTCTGCGGCGCTCCGGCCAGCCCCCCTGGCCGTGGGCGCTGCTCCGCTCTCCTCTCCACTTACCTTCCTCTTCCTGCTTCCTCCCGGCGCGCGCGGCCCCGCTGTGTTCTAGGGCGCGCGCGCGCCGGTCTTCTAAAATTTAAAGGGCCAGTGCACCATTGATTGGTGCCCGGTCCAATTACGGTTCCACTACCCAAAACCTATTTAAACCCACTTCCCCTTCCTGTCCTTGCCGGATCTTGTTGTCCTAGTACCTTGCGGAAGTATTTTGAGTTTACCTTGCCTGTGTACCTGACCTTCTGCCTTTGTCTCTGACCACGAACCATTGCCGCCTGCCCTGACCTTTGCTACGTCTGACCTTGCCTCTGCCTAGTCCTTTTGTACCGCACCAGCCTCAGCCGCCAGAGAGGTGGAGTCGCTACTGGGGAACACGACCTGGTTGCTACCGCCGCAGCAAGTCCATCCTGCCTTGCGGCGGGCTCTGGTGAAAACCGGTAGCTGCTTAGAACCGGTCCCTCGGTGCGATTCGTACCATCCCCTCTCTGGTACAGTGGATCCACCTCCTGCCTCCTCTATAGTCGCCTGCCCGGCCCGTGACACTGCTCTTCTTAATACTGTCTGTTCTGGCCCATCTCCTCCACCCCTCCTTTTACCTCCTCACATAACCTTTTATGTGGCTGCCAAGGGTGGAGGGAAGGTGCCACTTAAGTGACAGTTCTAAAGCCCTGTACACACGATCGGATTTCCGATGGAATAAAATCCGATGGCTTTCATCAGTCTTGCCTACACACCATCAGTCAAAATTCCGACCGTCCAAAACGCCGTGAAGTAAAACACTCCGACAAGCCGAGAAAAATGAAGTTCAATGCTTCTGAGCATGCGTCAACTTGATTCTGAGCATGTGTGGGTTTTTTGTCCGATGGAGTTCCATACAGACGATCGTAATTTGCTATCGTTTTTTTTTCCATCGGTAAAATTTAAAACAGGTTCTATTTTTTTATACCGATGGAAAAAAGACCGATGGGGCCCACACACGATCGGTCTTTTTTCATCAGAAAAACTGATCGTGTGTACGCGGCATAAGTCTGCTGCAGCTGCTAACATCACATTCAAGATCCAATTCCTTGACTAAGCTCCGGGGGGGCGGGCAGAGTGAAACGTGTTCGCATGTGGCCTGGTTGGAGTCCAGGCTGAGGTTGCCACTCTATTCACCACTCCAGGACATCTAGATGTGTGACTTTAGGGGTCACCCCGTTGTTCTTAATCACATTCAAGATGGTGGTGCCCAGCAGCAGTCTCAAGGCTTGTATTATCTACACAAGGGAGGATTTTACAAATAAATGACATGCATAAATAGGTTAATTCTACTGTTATACCCCTCACTACACGTGGCTGAGGTGTATTTGGGCACACTGATAACTCCTCTCATACCAATGCATTCCGGTAGGCGTAGAATCCTTTTGAACTTTTATTAATACAAGATAGAGTTAAACTGTAACAGATACAGACAAATCCAATTAGTAAAGATAGTACAATTAGTGCCTCCCTATCTATCTACCTAGACAAGTACATAAATAGTAGACATACCGGAGATGTTTCTGAAGGCCGGAACATATATCTTAGCAGTCCATATGCATGCTTCCAGGGAAAAAGATGAAATGGCTGAAGAAGGTGACGCAAGGCCTGATGGGATTGAAAGTATGGAGGCTTGCGTGTGACAAATTTAGCTAACTTTCTAAATTGCTTTATTAACCACTTCGCGCCTAAGGACGTCCATGGACGTCCTTGACTTTGAGCCGGGATATCTGAATGATGCCTGCAGCTACAGGCATCATTCAGATATCGTTTTTTAGAGCCGGCGATTCTCTGTACCGTAAGAACGATCATAGCGGCTGTTCCGCCGCTTGTTTGTTCTTACAGGCGGCGAGAGGGGACGTCCCCCCCTCCCGCCGCCCTCCGGTGCTTCTACCGACTCACCTGAGCGATCGGTGAGTCGGTGACAGGATCCGCCGGCCCCGGCTTCTTACAATAGAGATTTCCGGCGGACCAGATGGTCGCCGGAGTCTCTATGATCGTTCGGAGGCCGGGCGCGATGTTATGACGTCACGCCCGGCCTCTGCATTCAAAAAAACGGCGCCGCTTCGGCTAGGAAGCGGTGATCGTTTTGTTTTGTTTTTTAATTTCAGGCTTCCCAGCCTAGAGGTGAGATGTGGGGTCTTATTGACCCCATATCTCACTGTAAAGAGGACCTGTCATGCTTATTCCTATTACAAGGGATGTTTACATTCCTTGTAATAGGAATAAAAGTGATCATTTTTTTTCTAACTGTCAAAGTAAAAAGTTAAGTGTAAAATGAACAATAAAAAAAAAAAAAAAATTGTAAAGCGCCCCTGTCCCCGGTAGCTCGTACGCAGAAGCGAACGCATACGTAAGTCCCGCCCACATATTAAAACGGTGTTCAGAACACACATGTGAGGTATCGTAGCGAACGTTAGAGCGAGAGCAATAATTCTAGCCCTAGACCTCCTCTGTAACTCAAAACATGTAACCAATAAAAAAAATTAAATCGTCGCCCATGAGGATTTTTAAGTACCGAAGTTTGGCGCCATTCCACGAGCGTGTACAATTTTGAAGGGTGACATGTTAGGTATCTATTTACTCGGCGTAACTTCATCTTTCACATTATGCAAAAAAATTGGGCTAACTTTAATGTTTTAATATTTTTTAATTCATGAAACCGTTTTTTTTCCCAAAAAAATGCGTTTGAAAAATTATTGCGCAAATACCGTGCGAGATAAAAAGTTGCAATGACCGCCATTTTATTCTCTAGGGTCTTTGCTAAAAAAACATATATATTTTTTGGGGGTTATATGTAATTTTCTAGCAAAAAAATGAGGCTTTTTACATGTAGGAGCGAAGTGTCAGAATTGGCCCGGCTGCGAAGTGGTTAAATAGATAGTGCAGTTATACAAACGGCCACTAGATGGCAACATAGATTAAATGTTATTAAACAAGAAAAAATAGGAAAAATTCAAGCCTTTTTACTAAAGGCATGACACACCCCACGTGGATTCCTACGGAAACCACATATCATGTCCTGCATTTGAGATGCGCCCCCCAACTCTTAACAGTCCTTCATTGTCTATAAAGGGGGTTAGTTTCCTTAGAGGACAGTTCTTTGGAATGCTCTTGTAATTTCGAAGACATTCTAGTGTTACTGCGTAAGTCTCTTGTTGGACACAGCGGATGATTACGTTTTTTGCTTCTGTGAACTCATCTACTGTGTATGGCTTGTGGCAGTAATGCCAACCTTTGCAACAACTTGTTCTTGTAGGGGTACCTCTAAAGGATCTGGCTATGTGAACCAAGCAAGTTGTAGCTCTTTGTAAGGACTTCCAAGTGGAGAATTTGAGGAAGCGCTTGGATCCCAACAGTTGGTTAGAAATTGTTGTATGTAGTGTGGAAACCTGAGGACAGGTATCTGAGTCAGATTCAGGTTCTAACAGTACATATGTCTCCTCTACTGGAGTGGTAGGTGCTGGCTTGTACAGGAAGGGTGGTCCTGTGAGCCATGTAGTGTCTTTGAGATGGGATGCTGGCACAGACCTTGTAGCATGATCCGCTGGGTTATGATCAGTTGAGACATAACGCCACTGGATGGGCTGTGTCGACTTCCTGATTCTAAGGACTCTGTTGTGTACATATACATAGAATCTTCTACTTTCGTTGTAAATGTAGCCCAACACTACCTTGCTGTCTGTGTAAAACTCTGTGTCCTCGAGTTCTAGATCCATCTCAGATGTAATAAGTTCTGCTAGTTCTACTGCTAGTACAGCAGCACACAGTTCCAATCTTGGAATGGTGGTTTCAGGACATGGTGCTAGCTTGGCCTTGCCCATAACAAACCCAATATGAACTTGGCCCTCGATGTCTACTGACTTGAGGTAGGTTACTGCTCCTATTGCTTTAACTGAAGCATCGCAGAATACACATACCATTCTAGACTGAACCCTTGCAGGAGGAAAGTGGGTGTATGGTCTATGTACGTGTAGGTTGGATAAAGTCTTTAAAGAGTCTCTCCATGTTACCCATAATGTCTCTTTCTCAGGAGGTAGTGGAGAATCCCAATCACATGTGTCTGCGGTGAGCTCTCTAAGCAGAATCTTACCTTGGATGGTAACCGGTGCTACAAACCCGAGTGGATCATACAGGCTGTTGATGGTGGATAAAACACCTCGCCGTGTGAAGGGCTTTGGCTCTTGGTCAACCTGAAAGGTAAGGGTGTCAGACTTGAGGTCCCAGTTGAGTCCTAGGCTACGTTGCATAGGAAGGGAGTCTGTTGCTAAGTCCAGATCTTTGAAGTCACTGGCATAATCTTGGGAAGGGAAGGCCTCCATGACGACTTTGTTGTTAGATGCTATCTTTTGCAGTCTGAGATTTGAAGAGGCAAGTGTACTTTGAGTCCTCTTGAGTAGACTTATTGCAGCTTCGGGTGAAGAAAGTGATTTCAGACCATCGCCTACATAAAAGTCTCTTTCAATAAACTGTGTAACGTCTTTCTCACCTTCTTGGGCGGATAGCTTAAGTCCATAGATGGCAACAGCAGGAGATGGACTGTTACCAAAAACGTGCACCTTCATGCGGTATTCTGTAATGTTTTTAGTAGGGTCATTGTCTTTGAACCATATGAATCTCAAGAAGTTCCTGTGTTCTTCCTTGACTTGGAAGCTGTGAAACATTTGCTGAATGTCTGCAACTATGGCAACTGCTTCCTTGCGGAATCTGATGAGGACACCAAGAAGTGTGTTGTTGAGGTCTGGTCCCTTTAGGAGGACATCATTTATTGAGATTCCTTGATGCCGAGAGCTGGAGTCAAACACTACCCGGATTTTACCTGGCTTCTTGGGGTGGTAGACACCGAAGATTGGCAGGTACCAGCACTCTTCATCGTATTTTAGAGGTGGAGCTATCTCAGCATGGTCATTCTCAAACATCTTACTCATGAATGAGAAGAAATGTCCTTTCATTTCTGGTTTCTTTTGGAAATTGGATCTGAGGGAAGAAAAGCGTTTCAAAGCTTGTTCTCTGTTATTAGCAAGACAGGGTCTCTGCGCTCTGAAAGGCAGGGGTGCCACCCAGCTGTTTTCATTGGTTTTGTAGAATCCCTGTCTCATTATCTCCAAGAAGATATGATCTTCAATAGATGGTCCAATTTTCTGATCTTCTTTAGTATTTTGGAAAACTGAGCACCCTAAATGATCTCTGTCTTCATCACAAAGAAGATTTGTGGTATAAGGGTTTGAATGAATTACACTGGCAGGCTTCTCTCTTATGAGGAATCTGTTTGTGCAAGGCTGAAATAGGGATGGACGTCCGCCTTCTAGTGTCTTTGTAAAGAGAGAGTTCACGCTGGTTGGTTTGTGAACACTCCCTAGGCATACGTTGCCTATGATGACCCATCCTAGATCTAGCTTCTGGGCATAGGGGGAGTTGTGGGGATCATTGATTTGTTTTCTCACCTTGTGAACTCTGATGATGTCCCTCCCAAGGAGAAGCACTATCTCAGCCTGGGGATCCAGTTCAGGGATGAGATGTGCTATGCCCTTCAGATGTCCATGATGAAGTGCTACCTCTGGCGTAGGGATCTCCCCTCTGTCCGTTGGGAACTGATTGCACTCGATTAGAGTTGGCAGAGGCAGGGTTGTCTGACCATCAAAGGATTCGATTTGGTAACCAATGGCTCTTCTCCCAGTTTCTTCACTTACCCCTGTACAAGTCTTGAGTAAGTATGACGAGCCGGCTTCCTTGATTTTGAAGGTGTCAAAGAAGGCTGAGCTGGCGAGTGATCTGTTGCTTTGATCGTCCAAGATCACGTATAGCTTCACTGCCTTTTCTCTGCGACCCATGGGGTAAACTGTAGCAAGACAAATCTTAGAGCAGGATTTGTTAGACAGACCTTCTCCACAGACTTGGGTGCACTGGGGTGTAACTACAGGAGGTACTGTGTCTTGTTGCTCCCCGCCGTGCTCTTCCACCTGGGGTGAGGGGGTAAGAGTCCATGGCGCTGGCCCTGGATGCAGAGCTGTGTTGTGCTCTGTGCTGTTGCACTCAGAGCAGTTGATGCTCACCTTGCAGTCTCTCCCAAGGTGAGAAGTTGATGTGCAGCACCTGTAACAAATTCTGTTTTCTTTGAGGAAGGTTCTGCGATCTTGGAGAGTCTTTTCTCTAAAACCTCTGCACTTTAACAACGAATGAGGCTTCTTGTGAAGAGGACACTCTCTGCTTGGATTCTGAGCTGGATATACACTTGTTTTGCGTACTGCAACAGGTGCGTCTTTGAAGTTGCGGGTTGGAGCAGGCTTACTTGACCTAGGGAAGGCAGAGTCAGATGATGAGATGTCAAAACTAGGATCATTTTTAACCTTTGCTTGCTGGCGAATAAAGTCCACAAAATAAGAGAATGGTGGGAAGGGGACGTTGTGCTTTTGCTTGTAGTCGGAGCCTCGTGTAACCCAGGTTTCTTGAAGGTTGTAAGGTAGCTTTTGCACTATAGAGTTAACGCCACGGGCTGTGTCCAGAAAGGCAAGGCCTGGCAAGTCTCCTTCTGCTTTGGCTATTTGTAGTTCTGTAACTAGGTCACTCAAGTCTCTCAGCTTCTGGTAGCCTTTGTTAGGAATCTTGGGAAAGTCCTCTATTCTTTTAAAAAGAGAGTTTTCTATAACTTCTGGGGAACCGTAACATTCATCAATCCTCTCCCATATCATGCTCAGCCCTTTGGTTGGGTAATTAATGTTAATGTCTCTGATTCTCCTTGCATGTTCTGATGACTCATTCCCCAGCCAATTGACTAAGAGATTGGCTACTTCACTTGCTTTAAAATCAAGATCCCTTGTTGCATTTCTGAAGGACGAACGCCATGCTCTATAACTTTCAGGGCGATCGTTAAACTTTGCAAGTCCCTTTGCTAACAGTTCACGTTGTGCTAAGAACTTGAAGAAATCTGACATACCTTGATCGTTGTGTGAGTAGCCAGGGGGCGCTCTATTGTGCCAGGAACTTGGTGTATAGTTGCAGTTATCAGGGATACTGTCGCTGTATCTTTTAGACCGTCGTTCTTCATTTTCGATTTGGTCAACTGTGACGTAGTGTTTTGATAGTCTGGATGCAGAATGTGCTGAAAACTGACTGAGTGCGGGTTTACTTTCTTGCTTGATATAAGGCGTGTGAATGGCGGGGGTTGATTCCGCTCTTGGCGCTGTAAGCGGGCAGTTGTCTGGCTCAGCGTGTCGCCGCACATATTCTTATGGTTGGTAAAATGAATGGTCTGAAGGTCTATTTAAAGCCCTCCATGAAAATAAAACAAATCCACCCTTATAGTGCCCCCCCCCTGCAGTGCAAGGGTTAAGTGCTCATAATGTCTAGGGATAGAGGATTAAGATGTAGATACTTACCTTATTCCTTGCTCCAGCATCCTCTCTCAGATGCTGTGAACGATCCCTCGCAGCTCCTCTGTAGGCTGCAACTGGCTCTGTTCACACTCCAGCCTCCAAAATGTACAATACAGGGTTAATGTCCCTGTATTGTATATGATTATGCCAAGGCTATACCTACAGACTGGAGTTTCAAGTGGAGAAGGAGCATGCTGGAGCAAGGTGTAAGGTAAGTGATGGAACCTGTTCTGAAATCCCCTAGACCAGTGTTTCTCAACTCCAGTCCTCAAGGCGCCCCAACAGGTCATGTTTTCAGGATTTCCCTCGGATGAAACGGCTGTGGTAATTACTAAGGCAGTGAAACTGATCAAGTCACCTGTGCAAAATAATGGTAAGCCTGAAAACATAACCTGTTGGGGCGCCTTGAGGACTGAAGTTGAGAAACACTGCCCTAGACACAATGAGCATGTAACCCTTCAGAAGGGGAAATGGGATGCCCACTGCAATGGTGGATTTTTTTTTTTTTGTATTATTATTATTTTAATGGAGTTTGTTTTTAAGATAATAACTACATGAACAACGTTTAGACTTTGGTGACTGCTTGTTTGTTTCAGGTTAGCCTGCTAGGTAGTGTCAACTGGATTATAAACAAGTGGACAAAGGAAGCTCCAATATTTCTGTCTTCACGGGTTCACCTTCAAGGTGTATTGCAGACCTAAATAAACTGCCGTACATTGCGTATAAAGGAAGCAGACTGAGCCGCTGAACCTGAAATTACATCTGCCTCACATACAGACATATGTTTTCTTTTCTAATTAGAGATAAGCATAGTTACACATTGCCACAGATATATCTTTGTCACGCTTGTTTGAATGAAACAGTGAACATAACAACTGCAATAAAAAGATGCTATTGTGCTAGCTTGATTGGTAGTTTAAAAGTGTGTTTTCTTCTGCATAAAAGGGACTGCATTGTTAAGTGTTTAAGAGTATTATTATAATCATAGGTATGTTTTAGGATGTGTAGTTACTCAATAAGATCATAAAAGCATGGAAATGACATTCGAGACCTGATTTATTGTAATAATTTTTGTAGGCTGGGAAATTATTATATTATTTTATCTACAGTATTTACCCAAAATGTACTAATGTATATGTTTCACAAAGCATAGGAATAGTAGTATAAGTAATATAGAAGTATATGGGCTGATATATTTACCCCAGTGTTGACCAAAACTAAAGAAAGCACATGTACTTAAAGCATATTATAAAAAAAGTAATAATAATAATATATTGCAGCTTACCAGTCTTTAGATATGGTGACTGCATTAGTTTCCTTTTCAAGACTTTTTTCCTCTTATGCCTCGTACACACGACCGGTTTTCCCGACGAGAAAACTGGCATGATAGCTTTTGGCCGGGAAAACCGGCTATGTGTATTCTCCATCGCAGTTTTCCCGACAGGAAAACTGCCGGAAAAAAAAGAGAACCAGCTCTCTTTTTTCCCCATCAGGAAAAAATCCTGCCGAGAAAACCGGTCGTTTGTATGCTTTCCCGAGGGGAAAAAAAACGTGCATGCTCGTAAACAATTCGACGCATGTGCGGAAGCATAGAACGTAATTTTGTCGGCTCGTCGTAGGCTTTGACATCACCGTGTTCTTGGCATTCAAAAGTTCAGCGGCCTTTTGTGTGACCGTGTGTATGCAAGGCAGGCTTGAGAGGAATCCTGTCGGGAAAAGCATCGTTTTTTATTCTGCCGGGAAAACTAGTCATGTGTACGAGGCATCACAGTATAGTCATCTGGTGATCCGGTCAGTAACACACTTCCTGTAATAGGGTTTACTGGCTGCACTGTGTCTATGAAGGAGCAGCATTGTCACCCATTTTATTATGATGTCCTTATTTTAACTACAAATAATCCCCCCTCTCCTTATCTCCATTACAAAAGAAGGTGGTGTCTCACAATTATCAGAAGATAGCTGGGGAGGCTAAAAAGTTGTTTAATATTTCAGTTTGGTGCACAATAAGTTACAATGATGCAAGATTTTGGCTAAAATCGTCACCACATTGCTCTGTACCTATATATAATGTACTTGGCTTGAAAAAAAAGAAAATTAATGCAGCCACCAAATCTAAGAACTTGTAAGTGGCAATATATGAATTTATTTTCTAACGTTTAATTATCAGGAGCATGTAGTACTCCTGCTGCTCATTCCAGCATCCTGGTTTTGGCTGTGGCATTCTCCTTGTCTGTCTGTCCACCTGCAAGGTGATTAATGTGGCCAGTCTCTGGGTGGAGACCGAACCTGGTTTAAAGTGGTTGTAAACCCCGCTGTGCTTTTTTTTTTTTTTATACTACCTGCATAGCATACTAGCTCATTGTCTACCTGCATAGCATACTAGCTCTTTTTTTTTTTATACTACATGCATAGCATACTAGCTCATTATGAATCACTTACCTGAGATCGAAGCCCCCGCAGCGGTGCTCGGACACCTCCGTCGCCGCCGCCATCTTGCTCCCCTCTGCCTTCCGTGTATCGCCGCTCCGGCGCTGTGATTGGCCCCGGAGCGGTGATGACATCACATGCATGCGCGCTCGGGCCGGCTAACTCCATTTAGAAATCTGGCTACTAAGCCGGCCCGCTAGTGCGCATGCGCGTGACGTCAGCGGTGCCGGTTTTAAATGCAAATATCTCCTTAACCGTGTAGGTTAAGGAGATATTTCATGCACCTACAGGTAAGCCTTAATCTAGGCTTACCTGTAGGTGTTTGTTTACAAAGTGGGTTTACAACCACTTTAAGCCAACCAAGCCTGCAGTCTCATGCTTGTGATATTGCATTTGTAACACATGCTCTAAGCTCTCTGTTTGTCTGCTCTGCTGATTGGATTTCCCTGTTTATGACCTCGGATTGGAAATCGACCACTCTCTGAACTCTGCCTGCCTTTTATTTGACCCTGACTATTCTGAACCATGCATGTCTTGTATCTGGACTGTCATTGAACCACTCTGCCTATCTGCCAACTGCAAGTACCTGTTTGCTGTGGTCAGTTTGCCCCCACGTGGTAGCCATGCACTATAATTTGTGTATAAGTCCTGGGGGGGAACCGAGTACCAGTAGGCCTGCTTGCCTTATGGAAATGGGGGCTGCTATAGGTGAATAACACAGTAGCCAGCTATAGCGTCTGACCACCGGTGTTGGGTGTAAGCGTGACATTAATTATACACAAACAACTGGTTTCAAGATTCTGGTTTGGTAAGCTACAGTGGTCATTTTGAAGCAAAAAACATCCTCACTAAATGTTGATTCTCTTAGAATTGCAGGCCATTGACCGTTTGCGCTGAAAATATTGGAGATGCGTCATAGTTACCCATGGGTTGGAGAGAAACAGTTTGGGTTCTTTAATGAGTTTCTAGATGAGACCCTGGAACTTACAACTCAAGAGCATATCCATGACCAGTTTTTTAAAATATTGTGATTGCTGTTACTGTGGGGTGATTATATTGGGGAGATTGTTGCCATCCTTCTTTACTGCAAACCAGGCACTCATAGGGAATGAAGTTGGAAAATCCGAGTGGGCCAAAGGCAGTCAAAAGCAGTTTCAAAGGAAACTGACAACCAAACACTATAAGTACAATTATCCCTTCACCCTGGCAGAAAACTATTGATTACCTCATTTTTTTTTCTCCTATCTGAAATCTCTTTATGTTCCTTTTCTTGAACAATGCCTATTTATATTGATTTCTTGCATGGAAACCTGTCAGCTTATTGGCTTGGATTAAGAAGAAAAAAACTGTATTGATACTTATCGCTCTGCAGAAAATCGATAGTTTTATGTCTGGTGTCATGGAAAACTGTGAATGCTGACCTCTTGCACAAAAATTTTGAAAAACTGCTATTATTGGCAGTATAGTGTTAGCTGATCCTCTTTTTCTCAGAACGAATCGCTGTCTAAACCAAATGCCATTGTTCTTTCTTTCTTTTTCTTTTTTTCTTACATATGGTCTCACAATGACTTGAGAAGAACATCTGTCAGGTTTTCTTCTGTAACACAATAGAGTATTTCTGATGAATACAACCCTGATATAAGATAGCACAAGCACAGAGGGTGGGCATATAACACTTGTGATGTATAAGTGAATCAATATAATTGATGGGATAATTAACAGGAGAAAATAACATACTGGCCAATAATGCAAGCTATATATCATTTAATAAAGATAATTATGAACTGGTAGCTTTTTATTTCTGGACAAGATAGTGTTGTTCACATGAACTGAAGATCAACAAAATTTAAGTCAGTTTTGTCAAAAATTTTAATTACTGGTACTTATACAGCACTGCCAATTTACACACATATTGTACATTTACATCAGTCCCTGCCCTCAAGGACCTTACAATTTATGGTTCCTGACTCAAATATATACATACACATTCCAGGGTCAATTTAGACAGAAGCCAATTAACCTACCAGCATGTCTTCAGAGTCTGGGAGGAAACTGGAGTACACAGAGGAAAGCCATGCAGAGACAATGAGAACAACAACTTCAGGCAGGTGGTGTCATGGTTGGGATTAAAACCAACAACCATTGTGCTTCTAGGTAGACATGCTAATCGCTTAGCCACTGTGCTGCCCTTTTTTATTTTTTTTATTTTACATTTAAGGTTAGGTAATGGTGCTGTACATTCAGCACAAGTAAATAAGCATTTGTCACAGTTAGATAAGTATAAAAATTGCTGGTTAAGTAATCACTGGCACTAATTCATAGTGGGTAAGGATGGACCTGATGTTCGAATCGAATGCCACGGAGAGCCCCATAATGCACTCTGAGATCGCAGCGCATTTACGGCTGCTGATTGTCCAAAGCATGCAGGGCCTGGTATGGACTGGGAGGAGCCCAAACAGTTTTTTTCCTTGATTTTTCATCTATATTGCCAGGAGACGGCAATACATTACAGCTGCGAGCAAGTTTAAATGACATTTTTTACTTTATAAATGTAATTTTGCTGCTGCTTTGTTCTACACATCACACAGATGCGCCACTTTTCAGGCAGACTAAAGGAACCCCCCATGTCTGCCCTCAACATGGGGGGATCCCCCAAAGCACCTTTTACCCCTCTTCTCTGTCCTCCAGACTGCGTCTTGGATAAGGGTCTGGTATGGATTCTGGGGGGGGACCCACACAATTTTTTTTTCATTTTGGTGTGGAGTTCCCCTTAAAATCCCTACCAGACCCAAAGGGCCTGGTATGGACTGGGGGGAGCCCACACTGTTTTTTCCCTTGATTTTTCATCTATATTGCTAGGAGCCAGCAATACATTACAGCTGCGAGCAAGTTTAAATTACATTTTTTACTTTAGAAATGTAATTTTGCTGCTGCACTGTTCTACACATCACACAGATGCGCCACTTTTCAAGCAGACTAAAGGAACCCCCCAGGCACGATATTTAAAGGAATATTTCATTTTTATTGTTTCACTTTAAGCATTATTAAATCACTGCTCCTTGTTTTAAAAACTTTTTTTATATTGATACATGTCCCCTGGGGCAGTACCTGGGTCCCTATACACTTTTTATGGTAATAACTTGCATATAAGCCTTTAAAATTAGCACTTGGTTTTTTATGTTCGTGTCCCATAGACTTTAATAGGGTTCGCATGTTCGATCAAACTTTTTGCCTGTTCGCATGTTCTGGTGCAGACCGAACTGGGGGTGTTTGTCCCATCAATAATAGTGGGGCAGAAGTTCTCTAGCTATCTTCATTTCGGAGTTTACAACTGTTATGCAATAAAAAAAAATCCTTATCCCTTAAAGTGGATGTAAACCTTCCATACACCCAGTGATTTGAACAGCCTTAGATGATACACAGAGATGAAACAAATCTCCCTACATACCGTAAGTTTTACATATATATCTACTGTGTTCACATTTATATACTGTTTAGAAAGTTCAGATCGTGTTAGGAAATGTTCTCTTCCTGTTTAACACAAAGTGTGATGTCTGGGCATACAGCAAAGATAGCTAAAATTGCTGATTGGAGGTAAGGCACACACCCCCTCTCCACATACGCAGAGACTTTCAGAGGTGTTTTGTAACAGGGCCAGCCCCCTGCTAATCTATTTATAGCAACCTCCCCCCGAAACAAATTTCATGCTGCTTTTATCTGATGTGTCTGAGAATTTGTCAGGAGTTATCAGGCTGATAACAGAGGAACGGTTCAGGAGAGAGCTCTTTGAAGAGAGATAATAAAATACTGCAGATAAATGTGCCCTGCTCAAATTTCATGAATTGGGTTTACATCCAATTTAAAACAAGCCTATAGAGTGTATATAATTTCCTAAATGTGAAGACCCCCAAAAAATTATTTGGGACCCCATTTAGTGCCATGAGCAACAGGCTGCACAATTATGCCTTGTTTCTTTTTTGTTGTTTTCTAACAACAAAGAAAATGAATGGTTCCCCAAGACAATGTCAGTGGATGACAAAAACGTGCGTTGGGAGGTTGGACGTACTGACGCCATCACGCTACCCTCGCTGTGGCCGGGTGTATGCTTGTTTTCCAGCCGGCTCTTTTTTATGACTTGTGATGTTTTATAGAATGTAAGTGTAACCTTTAAAATACGAAATAAATGTACCTTTTTAAACGGTTTTACGCTATGTAAGCTCCTTTACTTTTGGGTAATATCTCGGCATACCTGAGTCCTCTACACAACAGGAGTACCTGTCAGACAGAGCGTTGTGATTCACCTCAGTCGATTTATCTGTGTTGCCGCTGCTTCCTGATCCAGGACCCGGTCTGGGTTATAGTCACAGGCTTTCATTTAGCTTGCTTCTGGTAAGCTTCAAATTCTCACGGTGGTGGTGCACAAGTTCAATTATTGGTGGACAACATGTCAATTTGAGTTTATTTGGTTTCTGTGGACTTTATCTCTTCATTCACTCCATCAATCACGGACTGCTATTTATTTATTTATTTTCCTGGTTCACATTCATCAAGATTTAAGGACCCACTTATTATTAATATTTCTATTGATTTTTTCATACAGTTAATCATTTTTGTGCATTTATTTATGTTTAACATTTATGGTGACTGCTAAGGGTGTTTGTCAATTTACAGTCAATATCAATATATATAGACACTGGTTTAAATCACTAGTTTCAATATATATCCCTTAGGGGGATTATTGTCAGCGCAGCTTTAATTTTTTCATTCAACAAAGAAAATGAACATATATTGATTTGCCTAAAGCAGATATGCAAGACACAAATGAATGCATTGTTAATTGCATTTATTTAAATGCAAGCAGTAAATATGCAAGTACATAAATTTAACATGGTTGTAGTCCCTGTACAGCAGAGCCGGAGTATGACAGGACAGGGAGCCAATCAGTTCATGAGCTGACAAAATGCATGCTGATAGGAGGACAGCGTGACAGACAGATGAGCTTGCACTGTTCTGCTTCCCCTTTCACTGTCCAGTAACAAGTTGTGGCTCAAAAGAAGTGGGTTGTATGATGCCGGCCATCAGACAGAGGCCATCTAAAGGCAGAAAAAAGTACTGCAGGGGAAAATCTCTAAACTGAAAGTGAATATTGCAGGAAAAGCTGGTTTTGTTATTTTATCTTTTAATGGGCTATTGATTTTTATCTTGTTATTTTTGGCTGGAATTCTACTTTAAATGCACTGGCTTTTACACAGCAACTGCATCTGTGCAATACGCAAAATAATAATGTATACATTAGCTTCTAAATGGAGTATTCTGGAGTATTTTAAAGCCCAACTCCTGGGATTAGTCAATGTTTACCCTTGCAATGGGTGTCCCCACAAACTGCAAGGGTTATAGGCTCATGTTTAGGAGGTAGAAAGAGAGGCAGTATTACTTACCCTAACCCATGCTTCTGCGCTATCCTCTTCTCCCCCAAGCTCGGGTCTGTGGGTAGTCCCTCAGTGTCATCACATACAATGCAAGCCTATCAACCCTGCATTGTATATGGAGGGGACAAGTGTGCAACTATGGCTGTGAGTGGCTTGGAGAGGAGGCTGCAGTGACCCTGTTGCACCGCTGGTTGAAGCCTGCTGGCATGCAGAAAGAGGTAAGTGTTTCTCCTTGTTCCAGCAGCCCTAGACATAGTGAGCATTTAACCCATGCAGTGTGGGGGAGTCTCACTGCAAGGTTATTTTATTTGTTGTTGGACTTTAAATCAAAATTGACAACATCACAACTATCTGCACTCTATAAAAAATACTAAATCTATATGTATGCATTGGTTTTGTTTATTTTTAATATTGTTTCTTGAAAAGGATTGACTCTTTGGAAAATCATATATTTCCAGTTTAATGAGAGAGATTCTAGATTCTTTCTAATTATTACTCCTTTTTTTTTTATATCACAGAAAAATGTTTTCAATGACATTTTAAAAATAGCCATCTATAGAAATGTTGCATATAATAAATCAGTGTTTTCAAGCAATGTTGTGTAAGAGCTAGGCACAAAAGCAATGAAAGTATCTTTTCAATTGTTGTGGTTAGTCAGGGTATATTAACATCATGATCCACCTGCACAAAATGAATCATCAAAGTATTTTTCACACAGTGTGCACGTCGAATTACGTACTCAGCATTCAGTAATGATAAAACAGAGGGCATGCCAGGCTGGGAAAGCAACGGCTATGCTAGTAGGGAGTCAATCTAGGCAACGGGTCTACACGTTATAGGGAATAATTTATGAAATGCACTGCTGTGTATCACTGTTTATAATATTCTACACGAGAAGTTAGAGATCAGGAATTGCAATTGGCAAACTAGGCAGTTACAGCTAAAAATAAAAGGGATCTTAGAAAACGAATGTAGTTTTTCATTACATTTGTCACAGATTAATAATCCATTTTGAGGGCTAGACTGGATGACCAGGACATGGTTATAGCAGCTGGGGCAGACAGTGGCCACAGAGAGTGGTAATGGTAGGCCTGCAATGCAGCCAATAAAGAATTGTTGTAATTGATGTTACAGTGTAGCCGGCTATTTGGGATTTTTGTATTAGAGGATTTCCAGTCTCTCAAGTAATTTGGGGTTTAGCATGTTCCTTTTGCTGTCCAGTGGTAATGTGAGCCCTAAAAAGGAATGAGGTGCAAAGTCTAATGCCGCGTACACACGATCGTTTTTCACGTAGTTAAAAATGCTATTTCTTGTTCATACATCACGGGACACAGAGCAGCATAGTCATTACTATGTGGGTTATATAGAATTACCTTCAGGTGCTGGCACTGGCAACTTCCAAAACAGGAAGTACCCTCCCCTATATAAGCCCCTCCCATCCGGGAGTACCTCAGTTTTTTGCCAGTGTCTAAGGTGTTGGCCAAGGTTAACATGTATTCATCTGGGCTTGTGTACAGGTTCTCTGGGCCTTAGCAAGCTATTCCGGATCCGACCAAAAAAGCTTCATAGCTAAACGGTCGGTACCCGGGCCTTGCAGAGAAGAGCAGGGTTTTGCCTGTAATGCCTCTCTTAGGAGGGCTGGACCCTGGGATCCAGAGCTCTGGTCATACCCAAAACCAAGAGGCTATCTGTGCAGGGTGCTATACAGGTCCAGGGGAGTGGAATCCTTGGGAACCCGGTCCCTGAAGGTCTAGTACAATGCCTGCCGTGAGAGGTGAAGTTTGGGCTTCTGTGGACCAAACAAAGTCCTGCGGCGGGGAAAAGGTAAGTGGGGGCCCCTCAGGAACTTGGTTCTATTGAGGGGACCCCCAAGCCTAATATGTCTTTCTGCCTGTTACCTAAAGGGTATTCCCGCTAATAGCTGTATATGCCTAAGAAATCCTAGAAATGTTTTTTCATAAGGGAAGTTTTAAAAAAACTGTAAACCTGGAAATGTTTTTCATAAAGGAGGTTTTAAAAAAAAAAAAGACAAAAGTGCGGTACCTGTGTTTGTCCACTAGAGACCGCTGTGGAACGCCTTTTTTCTTGGGACTATTCCTTCCATGGTGAAAGTCCAGGCAGATGAGTGAGCTCTCTATCAGGGAAGCTGCATTCCTCTGTCATGCTGCCAAGTAGTTTCCTTCCATCCCCGAGTCCTGGTAAAACAGGGACCCTGGCTCCTCTCCCTACATGGCGCCAAGAGCGCACACGTGCACGCGCGCGCGCGCACACATGCTTTCTTTTTATAAGGTTTAGCTTCAAAAAAGGGGGCGGAGCCTGGCGGATGACGCGCTCTGTGCGCCCAGCACTTCTGCGCATGTGCGGGCGTCCCAGCAAGATAAAAGGACTCAGTCCACGCTGCTTGCTATGGACACAGAGCATGAAAAGGAGCTGGTAGCATGGTATAGGGGCTTACAGCGGGCGGTTGATACAGGCATCCCCAGAAAGACGCATTAGTAGACACCCACTGATGTACATAGCAGCAAATTGCATTAGACTATTTCAGTAAGGGGTGTATTGCGGCTGGAATACCTCAGCTTTGAACTAAGGAATATGCCGCCTAAAAAACTCCGAGATATACCTCTCAGGAAGTGTAGGGGGTCTCCATCGGGCTCTGAGGATCTGGAGCAGTCATCTGCACCCTCCTCCCCTGAGAAATCAGAGGTTAATACCCATAAGGAACCCCCGGGAGTGCCAGGTACTGCGGCTGTCCTCAGTCCACCTGCTCCTGCATATATAACAGAGGAGGTTGTTTCCTCAACTCTGGAGGGATTGGAGCAGAGATTGGCTGCATTGATCGCTTCTTCTCTACAGGAAAGAAAGCGCACCAGATCTCCATCACCTCCATTAGAGTGCCTGTTGGCAGAGCAACAGTCCCAGGAAGGGACCGACCTACCTGAAGGGGATCAGGAGGAGGTTAGCTCTGTTTTTGAGGAATCGACAGTAGATGAACCATTTTCAGCATCACAGACTGAAAGGTTGTGGGTCCAGACCCTAACTGACATGGTTCGATCTGCATTTAAAATGCCTCTTGTTGAACCATCAACTACTGCTGTCTCCTCATTGGGGTCGCTAAAAGCTCCCCAGGTTAATTGCTCCTTTCCAATACATCCATTATTGGAAGGACTTATATACCAGGACTGGGAACATCCTGATAAACTATTTGTTCCGCCTAAAAGGTTTCCGGTGATCTATCCCATGGAGGAAAAGTTCACCCAGAGATGGAATGTTCCTACGGTGGATGCAGCCATCTCTTCTGTGAACAAATCACTGACATGTCCAGTAGATAATGTTCAAATGTTCAAAGATCCAGTGGATAAAAAATTGGAATCTTTATTAAAATCTGCTTTTTCCACAGCAGGGGCTGTTACACAGCCAGCAGTGGCAGCTATTGGGGTCTGCCAAGCTTTAAAGGATCAAATGAAAATGGTCCTGAGGGATTTGCCAGACCAACAGGCCCAGGCTCTGGCTGATCTGCCTAGAGCATTATGCTTTGCGGTTGACGCCATCAAGGATTCTATCCATCAGGCCTCCCGCCTCACACTGTCTTTGGTACATATGCGTAGGCTTCTGTGGCTTAAAAACTGGTCTGCTGAAGCTCCCTGTAAGAAGCTCTTAGTTAGCTTCCCATTTCATGGGGAACGCCTTTTTGGCGAAGACCTGGATAAGTATATCCAGAAGATTTCCAGTGGTAAAAGTACTCTCTTACCGAGTAAGAAGAGGTCTAGGGGTCCATCTTTTAAGAGGACTACCTCTCCTATCCCTGCGACGTCTGCTACTAAGCAGTTCCGACGGCCTCCTCGGTCAAACTCAGGAGGTAAAAATCAGGGACAGCCACAGGGTAATAAAAAGCCCTGGATCCGAAGAGGTACTAAACCAGCCTCCAAGTCAAGCCTATGAAGGGCTGCCCCCACTCAAACGGGTGGGGGGAAGACTTCAGTTGTTCGCAGAGACCTGGCGGGAGACGATCAAAGACAGATGGGTGCTCTCCGCAGTAACTCTGGGATACAAGTTGGAGTTAAAAGAGTCTCCTCCGTCCCATTTTATGTGGTCAGGCATGCCAAGAGACCCTCTGAAAAGACGGTCTCTCCTATGGGCGTTAGAACAACTATTGCTCCAAGGAGTAATTATGGAGGTTCCTATGGAAGAGTGGGGGTTGGGTTTCTACTCAAACCTTTTCACAGTCCCGAAGCCAAACGGGGATATAAGACCCATATTGGACCTAAAGAGTCTAAACAAATTTCTAAACGTCCGGTCTTTCCGGATGGAGTCGATCCGATCGGTCACCGCTGCCCTACAAGGGGAGGAATGGTTAGCCTCGATCGACATCAAAGATGCTTACTTGCATGTTCCCATCTTTCCAGGTCATCAAAAATTCCTACGCTTTGCAGTAGAAGGGCGCCATTTTCAGTTCAGAGCCATACCATTCGGTCTGGCCACAGGACCACGAGTGTTCACAAAAATTCTGGCCCCACTGTTGGCCGATCTAAGAACACGGGGTGTAACGATAATGGCATACCTAGACGACCTGTTGTTGATGGACCACTCAGTTGCCAAGCTAGAAGTGGTAATTATCGATACAATCAAGTATCTAGAATCTCACGGTTGGGTCATCAACCTGGACAAGTCAGCCCTACAGCCAGTGAAAAACCTGGTATATCTAGGGCTACGGCTGGATTCAGACCAGAGGAAGATTTTCTTACCTCTAGACAAGGTATCCTCTTTGAGGGGCTTGGTCCGTCTGCTTTGTGCAAAAAGACAGCCGTCCATACGCCTGTGCATGAGGCTGCTAGGAAAGATGGTAGCATCATTCGAAGCTGTGCCATACGCCCAATTCCACTCAAGGAATTTACAAAGGGCCATATTGTCAGCCTGGAACGGAAAAGTTCAGGCTCTAGACTTCCCGATGGCTTTGTCCCCTTCCGTTCGGAAGAGTCTCTGCTGGTGGTTGATCCCCCAGAATCTCCAGAAGGGAAAACCCTTCAGCCCGATATCTTGGAAGGTGGTCACTACAGATGCCAGCCTTACAGGCTGGGGGGCAGTACTGGAGCAATGGTCTCTCCAGGGCAGATGGTCAAATGTAGTAAAAACCCTGCCCATCAATCTCTTAGAGATACGAGCAGCCCGGTACGCCCTAGTAGCCTGGACATCCAGACTCCAAGGGTCCCCTGTCAGAATTCAATCAGACAATGCCACAGCAGTGGCATATATCAATCATCAGGGAGGCACCAGGAGTCGTGCAGCCCAGAGGGAAGTAAGTCACATCCTGGAATGGGCAGAAAAGCATGTCCCATGTATATCAGCTGTCTTCATTCCAGGGGTGGAGAATTGGAAGGCGGACTTTCTGAGTCGCCAACAGTTATGCCCAGGGGAATGGTCCCTTCATCCCGAGGTCTTCCGAGCAATATGTCAGCGGTGGGGAACACCGGATGTAGATCTGCTAGCATCCAGATTCAACGCAAAGGTGGACAGGTTTGTCTCCCGGACAAGGGATCCCCTCGCTTGCGGCTCGGATGCTCTGGTGTTCCCTTGGGATCAGTTCAGACTGATATATGCATTCCCTCCGCTACAATTGTTGTCTCGACTCCTTCGCAGAGTCAGGTTGGAGAAGAAGCCGGTGATCCTGGTGGCTCCAGCGTGGCCCCGAAGGGCCTGGTACGCGGAGATCATCAAAATGTCTGTGGGGAGTCCGTGGACCCTTCCACGTCGTCCGGACCTGCTTTCGCAAGGACCGATATACCACCCTTCCTTACTAACTCTAAGTTTAACGGCCTGGCTATTGAGTCCCACATCCTAAAGAAGAGAGGTCTCTCTAACTCTGTGGTATCAACTATAATCAATGCCAGGAAGCCTGTATCCAGGCAGATCTACTATAGAGTTTGGAAGGCGTACATCACTTGGTGCGAGGCCAGAAAATGGCATCCACGTAAGTACGTTATAGGCAGAATTCTGGACTTCCTGCAGTGGGCTGTAGACAGGAAGTTTGCCTTAAGTACTATCAAGGGCCAGGTTTCGGCCTTGTCAATACTATTTCAAAGGCCCCTGGCTATGCATTCACTTGTCAAATCCTTTATGCAAGGTGTGACTCGTATTATTCCACCGATTAAGGCTCCCATATGCCCATGGGATCTAAATTTGGTTCTGTCGGTTCTGCAGAAGCAGCCATTTGAACCTTTGCGGCACATTTCCTTGGTTCTACTCACCAGGAAATTGATATTTTTAGTAGCCATATGCTCGGCTAGAAGAGTGTCGGAATTAGCCGCCATGTCCTGTAAAGAGCCATATCTGGTTATCCATAAGGACAGAGTAGTATTACGTCCTCACCCAGCCTTTCTTCCTAAGGTGGTATCGAGGTTTCACTTGAACCAGGATGTGGTTCTTCCTTCTTTTTTCCCCAAACCAAGCTCGGTAGAGGAAAAGTTATTGCATTCTTTGGATGTAGTAAGAGCAGTTAAAGCTTATCTAAAAGCCACTGCTCAGATTCGTAGAACGGATTCTCTGTTTGTTCTGCCGGAAGGCCCCAGAAAGGGTCAGGCAGCATCAAAATCTACTTTAGCCAAGTGGATTCGACAGGTCATAATACAAGCCTATGGCTTGAAAAGTAGACCGCCTCCGTTCAAAGTTAGGGCGCACTCCACGAGAGCAGTTGGAACTTCATGGGCAGTGCATCACCAGGCCTCCCTGGCGCAAATTTGTAAGGCCGCAACATGGTCTTCAGTACACACGTTTACTAGGTTCTACCAGGTGGACGTGAGAAGTCAGGAGGATGTCGCCTTTGGGCGCAGTGTGTTGCAGGCCGCAAAAGATCCTCATGCCTGATGGCGCCCAGCTTATGTATGGTGTATCCCCCCCTCATGTGGCATTGCTTTGGGACGTCCCACAGAGTAATGACTATGCTGCTCTGTGTCCCGTGATGTATGAACAAGAAAGTAGGATTTTTAAAACAGCTTACCTGTAAAATCCTTTTCTTGGAGTACATCACGGGACACAGAGCTCCCACCCCTCTTTTGGGGACACGTATTGCTTTGCTACAAAACTGAGGTACTCCCGGATGGGAGGGGCTTATATAGGGGAGGGTACTTCCTGTTTTGGAAGTTGCCAGTGCCAGCACCTGAAGGTAATTCTATATAACCCACATAGTAATGACTATGCTGCTCTGTGTCCCGTGATGTACTCCAAGAAAAGGATTTTACAGGTAAGCTGTTTTAAAAATCCTACTTTTTTAAATTGGGCATTAAAAACGATCGTGTGTAGGCTCCAGAGCATTTTTAATGACGTGAAAAATGGCCTAAAAAAATGAGAACCTGCTCTATTTTTTCACGTAGTTTTTCACGTTGTTTTTTTAATGACGTGAAAAACGGTAGTGTGTATGTTTTTAGGAGGGGAAAAAAAGTGCATGCTCAGAATCAAGTATGAGACGGGAGCACTCGTTCTGGTAAAACTAGCGTTCGTAATGAAGATAGCACATTCGTCACGCTGTAAAGGACTGAAAAGCACGAGGCTGAAAAGCGCGAATCGACGCTCAAAAAACTTTACTAACATGAAGGGTGGCGCCATTCGAACGGAACTTCCCCTATATAGTGCCGTCGTATGTGTTGTACGTCACTGCGCTTTGCTCGAGCGTTTTTTTTAATGAACGTGTGTATGCAAGACAGGCTTGAGAGGAAACAAGAAAAATCACGTCGAGAAAAATGTCGTTTTTGAAAATGACATTAAAAACGATCGTGTGTATGCGGCATTAAGGCAGTCTTTTTCAACCAAGGTGCCTTCAGGTTTCTTCTGCCTTGGCAAAAATTGTACACAAGCCAGCATGTGGATCAACCCTGCCTTTTAGTTACACAAAGCCACAGGTTTTCATTGTGTACCATTACAACCTTTTAGCAGCCGACACCCTAACAGCCAATGGTGTCATTGGTTGATGAGGACAGTGTCTGGGGCCTGCACATCATCCTTGTTTGCCCCTCCCCTGCCCCTCTCTGTCAGCACTGAGGTCACATTAGCTGAGTGAGGGAGAAGAGAAACATCGGAATAGTAGCCAGCACTAGTATGCAAATATAGGTTTGCTTTGGAAGAATACAATTACCTGTAATGTTGATTGTCCTATGTGTGTGGATGTTGCTGTGTTATGTAAAACTATTAGTTTCGTTTTTTACATTTTAGAATGGGGTGCCTTAAGATTGTGCAGAATTTTAAAGGGTGTCTTGACTGACAAAAGGTTAAGAAACACTGGTCTAACGAACCATCCTGTCTTCACTGGAGCTCCTAAAAGTGGAGATGGCATGCTGCAGGCGATTCCAAGGTTGCGGTCCTCTGACTCACCCAAGCAGGCAGCTACTAATAGCAAGTGAAAGTCCCTTGCAGTGATGGAGCACTGCATTTACAAGGTTGTTTGGTGACACAGTCCCAATTGATAGAAGTGCATGGAAGCACACCAAGGAGAAATGTAGAATGGGAAATCTCTGGTGCTGGTAGCAAGAGGCTGTCTGACACAAGAAATCACAATGGTGCAGAGGGAGACATGGTAGTGGAGGAAGACTGGATGCTGGCAGGAGTTCACATGGATCACTGGAGTTGTATACAGACTGGGAAGCCAGAGGAGCAAGCTCAGGGTCAAAGGCACAAGGTACAGGCTGGAGAACACAGGAATCACAAGGTGGGATGAAGGCTGGAAAACATAGGACTCAATAAACAGGAATAACTGACAATGCTGGGGGTCTCTGATACAAAGCAAGAAGGCACTAAGGAACACAGGGGGTCCAGCTGATAGTGTGTGGACACTTTGCTCAAACACTAATGCCTTGTTTCCACTGAGCGTAACGGTTCGGGTCGGTACGGTTTGGAACGGTTAGAATGGTCCGGTCTATTCTCGTGAGCATTTCCACTGCAAGTCGGACCGCCAGGGGCCATACAGATTTTAGAAAAAATGCCTTGCGTGATGTCACACTAGTGCGACGAGAAACGTGACGCAGCGTCAGTCAGCGCCAGCTACACAACAAAAACAATAATGGAGGTTATCCAGCAGCTTGTGTTTTTTCTACTGGCCTTTTGGTTCTTTGTAGTCCAAATACATGCCGCACTGTATGAGAGAAGGTTGCGAGCGGCAATGAGAAAAACAGCATTGAAGAAAAGAAATTTGCTAGCTTGGATGTTTAGCCGGGAGGAGAAGTACACCTTTGTGCGGCAAAGACAAAGACGGCAGCGCTATAGGGTAAGCACAACTGACCGACTTAACTCAGACCTACCTGACATACACACTACCTACCTTAAATACACACACACACTGACCCACCTACCTGACATGCAAACACACACTGACCCACCTACCTGACTTACACATACACACACTGACCCACCTACCTGACTTACACATACACACTGACCCACCTACCTGACATGCACACACACACAATGACCCACCAGACACATATGTTATATATGTATAATGTTTTGTTTGTTTTTGTGATATGTTACCATCTGTGTTTTTTTTTTTTTTTTTTAGATGCTTCTGCTTTTGGCAAATCAGCGCCGCCGACCAGTCATTTGGGCTTTCCCCCGTGCCAATGAGTGGTGGGATGTGACCGTCCCGGGATTCACCCACACACAGTGGGTGCAGAATTTTAGAATGTCTGAGGAAACCTTCTCATACCTTTGTACCAAGCTACGTCCAGCGATGGAGAAGCAAAGCACCAACTTCAGAGCCAGTTTGCCAGTGAGGAAAAGAGTTGCCATTGCACTGTGGAAGCTGGCTACCAACAGTGAATATAGAAGTATTGGTCATCTTTTCGGTGTCAGTAAATCTTCAGTGTGCCGGTGTGTGCAGGACTTCTGTAAGGCTGTCTGCACATTGCTAGCTCCTGAAATTGTGCATTTTCCGGACAGGGAAGAGCTTAAAGACATGGCTGAGTACTTTGAGAACAGGTGGGGCCTTCCACAGTGTGTTGGTGCTATTGATGGCTCACACATACCAATAATAGCACCACAAGAATACCACACTGACTATTTCAACCGGAAAGGCTGGCATTCTATCATCCTCCAGGGAGTAGTGGATGGCAAGGGACTATTCTGGAATGTGAATGTAGGAAAGCCTGGGAGTTTGCATGATGCTCGTGTTCTACGATTGTCCACATTTTGGGACTGGGTTGGCCAGGGAGGACTGTACCCTGGTTCCACTAAGAACATTTGTGGGGTCAATGTTGGGTATTATGTTCTTGGGGACTCTGCCTACCCTTTACAAATTTGGCTCCTGAAACCATTTCCTGACAATGGCCGCCTGACAACAGAACAGCAAACCTACAACAAAAAAACATCCAGGGCACGTGTCGTAGTGGAAAATGCTTTTGGAAGACTGAAGGGTAGATGGAGGTGTCTTATGAAGAGGAATGACAGTGACATTAAACTTGCCAAATCCATGGTGCTTACCTGCTGTGCTCTTCACAATCTTTGTGAAAGTCATGGAGAAGACTTTGACCAGGATTGGAATACATCTTCAGAAGAGCCAGTACCAGTAATAGGATCCCATGATATGGAAGAAGAGTGCAGTGAAATACGCCAGGCTCTGATGCTGCACCTCAATGTTTAAATTTTTACCATGATTTATTAAAAATTTTAATACCTTTTTGCTATATTGTTAATAATGTTTTATAATAAAAAATACATACTCAAAAAATTCGCTCATGGTTTTTATTTCACAAAAAACTAATCGTTCCATATATTCTGTTAAAGAAAACTAAGATTTTTTTTTTTATAAAAAAAGAATAAAAAAAAAATGGGTACAGGTCCTTTGCTACATGAAAGGCACTACGGTCTGGGTGGTGACCTGGGTTCACGACTGGCTGAAAGGACTTGAACAAGCTGACCTAGGACACCGAGGAAGGCCTGGTTGAAGGTAGACAGCTGCTCCATCTGCTGACGGGCGATTTCTGCCTCCTGGCGCATAGCTTCCTGTGCATCCTGACGCAGTGCCTGAAACCGCCTTTCAGATTCGTTCTCAATTCTTTCCAGCTGCCTTTCTTCTGCTGCCCTCATATCCTCCATGACTGTGCGCAGATCCAACTGCAAACGTCTCCTATGACCTATAATATACAAAATATCAAACTAGTGTTTTTGGTAACATCTGTCAAAACAATACTGTAACCCCCTTTCTCATCTGCCACACCAGACTACATCACATTTATCTACTGCCCCACAACTGTAACCCCTGCACATCTGCCCTACTGCTCTTCTGCCCCACGGCTGACTGATTAGTTATTTTAAGAAAATGCACACATTTCACTATTATCATCATGTCTTACCATTGTGCCGGGGTGCATTGTGCGTACTCTGTGGTTGGGTACTCTGTAGGCTAATCTGTGGTTGGGTACTCTGTGGTTGGCTTGATGAGATACTACTGGTGCTGCTGAAAGACGTTGAAGGTCCATCATCTGACAAGTTTGACGCATCATTGGAGAGTCCATCAGCTGTTTCTGAAAAAAACATTTGGTTATATATATTTTTTTTACAGGTTAGCATAGCGAAATCCTATGGCATAAAAAAAATTAAAACTTACCAAAGGGGTCTACCATGGATTCGAGAATTGCAGTTGCAGAGTCCAGACCACCCTCCCTGCCTTGGTTTGCCGGCCTATGTCCGTAAATGGCGTCCATGTCGTCGTACCACCTCCAAGTACTCCGACTGTTTCCACTACGGCTGTTGTCGTCCTTAATTTTTTTACATTGTCCTTTAAGCTTCTTAAGCTTTGCCCTGCACTGCCCCGATGTCCGTTCAAATCCCTCGGCTGCCATTCGTTGAGAAATATCTTTGTACACCTTTTCGTTTCTCACTGATCCATCAAGCTCACTCTGAATAACGCTATCCCCAATAATCCTTAGGAAAGTAGATAGTTCCTCAGATGACCAGACCCTGCTGTTGTTTGCAGGCATCCTTCTCCTTTATATTGAGGGCGACAAGGTGCTTGTTTGGCGCTTTGCTTTGACGTCAGCATTGACGATTTTCTGTCCACCAATCAGTGGAATGTATCGTGTGACGCCAGTAGCTCCGCCCTAACCGTACCGTTCCATTTTCTATGGCCCCACGTCTGAAGCAGGACCCTGAATGGTGCGGTACGGTTCGGTTTAATGGCACGCTTTCATAATGGAAACACCCAAAATAGCGTACCGTACCGAACCGTAAAGAACCGATCCGCGCAGTGGAAACGAGGCATAAGTAACCCACACGCTAGCCCTTTAATACTGGGTCCTTCAGTGATTGACAGCAACACCCAAGAAAGCAGGGAGCTGGTGGCTGCACACAGAGAAAAAGACCTGGTGCTGGAGCATTTTTTCACAAAACTATTTACTATGGAAAAAAAAGAAATGAGATAACATTTAAGAAGAGAACAAAACACGCCGTCCCTAAAATGGTTCATATTAAAATGTAGTATGTCATCTTGTTGGCTTCTTACATCCCCCGAAGACCCCAGCTGTAAGACTTCTATGCAAGAGCTATCACTCTAACGGCTGAACTTCTGATTTGCATGATATGTAATTTAACAGGTAGAGGGAGGTTCATTTAGCTTGAGTTCAGAATGGCTGCAGGACAAAAGAAGCTGGAGCCTCCGATAGGGAATACGTCCCACTTTAACCACCTCCCTACTGTGCACGAAAACCCCCTTCCTGCCCAAGCCATTTTTCAGCTTTCAGCGCTGTCACACTTTGAATGACAATTGCGCGGTCGTGCTCCCAAACGAAATTTGCGTTCTTTTTTTCCCACAAATAGAGCTTTCTTTTGGTGGTATTTGATCACCTCTGCGGTTTTTATTTTTTGCGCTATAAACAAAAGAAGAGCGTCCAGTTTGGAAAAAAAACACTATTTTTTAATTTTTGCTATAATAAATACCCATTTTTTTTTTAATAAAATTTTCCTCAGTTTAGGCCGATACGTATTCTTCTACATATTTTTGGTAAAAAAAAAATCGCAATAAGCGCGTATTGATTGGTTTGCGCAAAAGTTATAGCGTGTACAAAATAGGGGATAGATTTATAGCATTTTTATTTTTTTATTTTTTTATTAGTAATGGCGGCGATCTGCGATTCTTTATTGTGACTGCGATATTGCGGCGGACACATCGGACACTTTTGACACATTTTTGGTACCATTCACGTTTATACAGCGATCCCTGCTATAAAAATGCATTGATTACTGTATAAATGTGATTGGCAGGGAAGGGGTTAACCACTAGGGGGCGGGAAGGGGTTAAATATGTTCCCTCAATGTGTTCTTACTGTGGGGGGAGGGGACTGACTGGGGGAGGTGACCGATGGTTGTCCCTATGTACAAGGGACACACCATCGGTCCCCTCTCCCTCACAGGACGTGGATCTCTGTGTTTACACACAGAGATCCACTTTCCTGCTCGTTTCCCGGGCAATCGCGGGTGCCCGGCGGCAATCGCGGCCGCCGGGCACGCGCACCTGGGCCTTGTGAACGCGGCGGGCGCTTGCGCGCGCCGCTGGCGGCAAGCGCGCGCCTCCTAGCTCGTTTTAAAGGGAGGACGTCATATGACGTCCTCCCAGAACGAGAGTATCCTCCGCCCGCCGTCAATTGACAGTGGGCGGGGGACAAGTGGTTAAACTTTAAAGAGATATAACAAAACACTTAGAAGTGCGATGAGGTAACACGCACATTTATGCTTGTGTTACCATGATGCACAGTAACATATATTATGTGCTTTTGCACATTGCACTGCTAATTATTGTCAATTGCACTCCAATTTATTACCCCAATGCACCTCCAACTCACATGTTGCAGTGCACCACAATTTGCATGCCTGATTTTTTTTTCCTGTTTTGGTGCTTTGGTAACCTAGTCATTTGAATGTCCTGCCTTATCGCAACCCATGTTATTGCATGACATAATTAATGTTAGTGCACATGCATAACGCATTACACCAAAGTGGACAGATATAAATCCAGCCTAAGAGCATATTTTAATTTTTGCAGCCACATTGGGATAACACCTACTTTATATTTGTTACACTTACAGACAATTAAAATTGCTGCTTACATTTTAATTGCTTAAAAATCCTACCTAGCTTTCTGCTTTTGTGTATTGTCAAGGAGGAGGCTGTGGAATTACGTGTACCAAAATTAACCCTATCTGCACTGTGCTGGCAGATGTAAATATCAGTTGTCAACTTGATTGAACACTGCCTGTCCTAATAAATGTTAAAAATCTGAAGGACTGGGAGGTACATTTTATGTTAATACCCCCAGTTTGTCATCTAATGGTACTTTGAAGTTGTTCAGAATAGCTTCAAGTCCTATGTATAAATCTGCTATAAAGAAAGATAAATATATTTTTACATTTTTTAAGCATGCTGTGTGAATAGAAACACATAGCAAATATATAGTTGGGGTTTCTCACATTTGAAATGGAACTAAACTCTGAAATACTCATCTTAGCTCCAATGGTCCAATTCCCCCAAGTTCCCTCACTAGCGCTGCCATCTTCTCACCGGCTTCCTCTGGCTGCAGGTCTTCGGCCATCTTGATTGTTTGGTGCCAGAAGACATAACTACCGTGCATGTGCAAGAGTTCAGTCATCCTGGCACACAGACACAGTGCCAGAATGTAAAGTGAGTCGTAAATGTGCAAGTCAGTCTACATTCTAAGGATGACGGGTGCAACCAGTCCGTCAAAATCACTGACATGCTGAGAGACACAGACGTTGTGTGGATTTTAATTCACAAGCCAGTTTTAATATCCATGCAGGGATGGATGCACGGCTCTGGAAGCAGATAATCTGCATCCAGAAATGTGCATCCATCCCTGTATGAATGTAAACACTGGCATGCGCATTAAAATCCATATAGCCGCTGTGTCTTAGGATGGCTGTGTGCTGAGACAAAAAGCCCCCAAGAACAAAGGGCTGATTGCCCAAAGAGCTAGCAATCAGAATTAAAATACAGTTTTTTTTGTAACTGACCCTAATCGCTCCTAATGTAGTTTGTCAGCTTTCCCTAACCCTCCCAACATCAATAAAATATTATTATGGTTGCTTTGTTCCTCTTTTGTAGCGAGGGGTCTGGCTTATCTGGCTTACCTTCCCTACGTCCTCTTATTGGCCCTTCTAAGCCTACCAGAAAGTTCAAAGGGCACACAGTGCATTGTGGTTTAAATAAAAATTCTCCTCAGTGAATCTGCCGGCAACTTTTCCGTGACTCTCGAAGGTGCAGAATTTGCCTTGTACCCAATTTAATAGCAACCCCACACCTCATGCCTAGTCTGGAGTCCTCCAATGGTAATGCTGTGTTTTTCTTCAAATCTATGAATATCTTGGGGGATTACTGCACAGATCTGGAGGAAATACACGGAGCACACAAAAATTCAAGTAATAATACACATGCCTCTTTTATTTGCATAATCTTTGCTTTAACATGTACCCATATTTCAGCGTACAGTAGATGTTCTAGCATCTTCTCTTTTGAGACATCATGGTTCAAAGAAATATAAGCTTTTCCTGAGGGAGAAGGGACATCAGATTAAATGCAAATGTTACTCTAAAGCCTCATACACATCATACACACAATCGGATTTTCCGACGGGAATTGTGTGATGACAGGCTGTTGTCGGAAAATCTGACCGTTTGTATGCTCCATCGGACAATTGTTGCCCGGATTTTCCGCCAACAAATGTTGGATAGCATGCTTTAAAATTCTCTGACAACAAAAGTGTGTGTTCGGATTATCCGATCGTGTGTACGCAAGTCCTTCGGACAAAACTCCAAAGTACAAACAGGCATGCTCAGAAGCAATGCTAACCTTAACACAACATTAGCAGAAGTTGCCCAAAGGGTGGCGCTAAAGAGCTGAAAAAAACTCGTAGTTTTGTGTTTGTTGGCTGACAATTCTTTGCCGTTTGTATGCAATCCAAGTTCCTGGCCAACATCCTTCGGACAAAAGTCTTACACATTGTCCGCAGAAAATCTGATCGTGTGTATGAGGCTTTACAGTTTGTGTATGATTAATTTTTTCCACTGGGTTACAAAATATCATGCAGCTTTTCCTTGAGAACACCTACTATACATTTGAGCAGGGCTGCGTTGGTCAGCTTGGTCTTTCCTTTGTGAGGATTTTCCTTTAGGAGGATGTTTCACTACTGGTTTACTGTATCCCAGATCTTGCAACCTCACAGACAGTGCAAACTCCACCCCTATAATCAATACCTGAGACTGTGATGCAGTCTGAAGATTTATTAAGCATGCATGGGATGATGTAAAGCTACAGACAAAGAAGTATTGTATATACAATAAGTATATGATGGCATGAACATGTAAAATAAACAGTATTGTGCAAATGCACCAATAGATGGGCTATTATAAGATTTGACCGAAATGGAAATATTTATCTGCAGCTGGCTAGCAATACAAAAACTCCACAGGAGAGTCTATGATAGTCCCTAGATTCAGTAGCAGTAAAAATGGTGGAAATAAGTAGAGTTTCTACCTTTGACACTTGCACAAAGAGGAGGAATGCAGGCACGTGGTTCTTCTTTGCAGTCTGAAAAAAAACGAAATAGGTGGATGACCTTTCCCAGAAATCTCTGTTTTCTTGACCCTCCCAGAATGACTAAACAAAAGGCATGAACGACACCATTCCGCTTGGTCACTAAATGGCGCTGGACAATATTCTGATTATAGCCTATTAACCACCTCGATTCTGGGCCAATGCTGACATTTCTCTCATACAATTTGCACACAAACACAAAACAATGCCCATATTTTTGGTAGAATATAAAAGATAATGTTATGCCAAGGAAATAAGATACCTAACATGTCACTCTTTAAAATTGTGTACGCCCGTGGAACAGCGACAAACTATGGTACCTAAAAATCTCTATAGGTGATTGTTTAAAAGCCTTTACATGTTACTGGATTAATGTTGCTTGCTTTCTAGAAGCTGGGTGTGGGCAGTATCTCATGCACAATGTGTTTTTCATGCCAACTGTGGGCAGGTGGGCAAGTTAGAGCACAGTGTGTAAGCAGTAGACATGTGCATTCGTTTTCGCCCGAATGCATTTTCGTCCGAATTTCAGGTATTTTCGTTATCGTTTTAACAAACGAAAACAAAAGCACAGAATCTGAAAACTGAAGATTCGACAAAGCATCGAAAAATATACAAACGTCAAATCTGTCATTGAAGGCTTATGGTGTCTGTTGAAAGTTCTAAGAAGATTCAACGGAGCAGCTAAACTGTACGACACTGCAATCGTACATTTCCGGTCAAATGCTCTGCCCATAGGCTATAGAAAAATTATAATGTTGGTTGACTAGTAATAATAATTAATAAATATAACTATTACTAGTCATAAAACATTAGAATTCTACTATAGGTTGTAGGCGGAACATTCGACCGGAATTGTACGATTGCGGCGTCGTACAGTTTCGCTGCTCCGTCGAATCTTCTAAGAACATTCGACAGACACCATAAGCCTTCAATGACAGATTCGACCTTAATTAATTTAGATTTTCGGACGAATGCAATTTCTAACGAAAAACTAAATAAATAAAAACAAATTTCGGGAGTAACTAAATAAATTTATTTTTTGGACGAAAACGAAATTCCGAAACGAAATATTTCAGTGTGCACATGTCTAGTAAGCAGTAGCTGTTAGAGCAGACAGAAATCCATGGCCTGGTAGAAGGGAGGCCACAGTTCATTAGATGCCTCCAGTGATCTGGAGCATGCATACATCAGGGTGCTCACTAAACAGCTAAACAGCGCCCCCTGCCTTGTGTAAAGGAGATGCACCCAGGGCAGCTGCCCTTCCTGCCCCTGATGATTGGAATATTTCCCTTATGTGAAGTGAAAATGTATATCATAAGGCATAATAATTGCAGAGGGCACCAATGGGTGCTGCCTAAAGGTAGCAATGGTATTTGTAGTCCTGGTTTATCCATTTTGCATTTTTATCTGCACACCACTATCTGTTCACCACAGGCTTTGTCTTTCCTCTTTCCATTATTTACAAATACTTCAAGTTCAGATCATGTAGTAACAAATCAGACTGTGTCCTGTTGACAAATGCAGCTATTGGATTGCTACGACTACACACAAATCATTTCACTGGTAACACCGGTTGTGTCAATTTATGAAACAGATTGTAGTTTTATAATATCAGCAAATCCAATAGGTGTATCTTGTCATGAAAAATGGGCATTTGTATCCAACAATAAATCAGTGCTACCCATGTATAGTTTGGAAAAATGAAAGACAGTTTTGCTAGCATTTATACATTTTGAATGGTTTTCTAAAATGTATATGTTAAAAGTATTGTTTTTTTATATACTGTATATATATATATATATGTTATTGTGTTGTAATGTTTTCATCTTAGAGCTGGGCGATTTTCTCCCCAAAAAAATAATCTGCGATTTAAAAAAAAAAAAAATAGATTCACGATTCAAATCAAGTTTTTTTCATTTTAATGGACACCGCGCCGGTCCTGAGGAGGTGTCAGCGCAGGTCCTAGGGAGCTGCAGGCAGGAGTTTTTAGGCGAGGCCGTGGCTTTGGCCTAATCCGTGGCGTCCGGCTTCGCGGACTAGGCCGAAGCCGCGGCCTCGCCTAAAAACTCCTGCCCGCAGCTCCTCAGAACCGGCGCGGTGTCAGCACCGGTCCTGGTGAAAAAAACGAAAAAATCGATTTGCTGAAAATTTGAATCGATTTGACCTCTCAACTCGATTCAAGATTTAAATACATTTTTTCCCCAGCCCTATTCCATCTGCTTGAACTGTCATCTTCTTTTTTCCCATTGTGTACTTCACTACCTTTAGTGATGTTTTAATTGACACTGTTACCACAACAATGAATATATTAACATGAATATTCATGATTTTACAGTTTATTTATATACACATAGATTATTTGCTTTACTATGGTGCATTTACTTTTTACTGGTTTAGATACATGTTTAAAAAATAATACTTATTAAGCTTGTTCACACGAAAGCAGTATATTCTTTTTCGAATGTTGAATATTTTATGATGTTGTAATATCAAGTTTATAATGATATGGTATGTTGGGGATCATCAATCACCAATGCCTTTCTTAAAATAATTGGCTGAATAGTATTTTTTAACCTCCCCCACTGCCAGAATAAAAAACCTGCCAATTAAAAATTGTAGAACAGGGACGTGCGGTGAGGTCAGTGGCTGGTGAGGCACTGGCTAATATCAGAGCCAGATACACACAGGTTACATACGCCGTGATCGTTAGAGTAAAAGCAAGAATTCTAGCACTGGACCTTCTCTGTAACTCTAAACATGTAATCTGTAAAAAAAATTAAAGTGTCGCCTATGGAGATTTTTAAGTACTGAAGTTTGGCGCCATTTCACGAATGTGCGTAATTTTAAAGCTTGACATGTTAGGTATCTATTTACCTGGCGTAACATCATCTTTCACATTGTACAAAAAAAAAATCGGGTTATCTTTAGTGTTTGCTTTTTTTTTTTTTATATTTATGAAACTTCTTTTTTTTAAAAACGCTTTTGAAAAGTTGCTACGCAAATACCGTGTAACATTAGAAAGTTGCAACAACCACCATTTTATTCCCTAGGATGTCTACTAAAACAATATAGATAATGTCTGGGGGTTCTGAGTAATTTTCTAGCAAAAAAATTATGATTATTACATGTAGGAGAGAAGTGTCAGAATGGGCCTGGGTGGCAAGGGGTTAATTACCATAAGTAATAATTATTATATATTGTTTTTAAGGTAGTTTACTATATTTTAAAAAACTGTACTCAAGCAGATGACTTAACGGACAAGTTACTGAAATTTGAAGTTATAACTTTCAACCAGTAATTTCACAGTAAATAAATAATAAATTATTATCTTATAACACATAGCATAATAATATATGATTTAGCTTGATTATAACAGCACCTTTTCAACAGCAGCAGATTCTCATTCTACATCTTAAAGCGGTTGTAAAGTAACCAACTTTTTTTTTTTTACTAGTGACCTGCAAGGGAAAGGCATAATGAGCTAGTATGCACCGCATACTAGCTCATTATGAAATACTTACCTTAGAACGAGGCATCATTGACTCACCTGGTCCATGCCGAGGGAGATGACATGTTGCCTCGGCGTGTCTTCCGGGTATCGCAGGTCCAGCGCTGTGAGTGGCTGGAGCCGCGATGTCTCACTTCCGCGCATGCGCGCGGGAGACTTCGTTCCGGCGAGGTCCGGCGTCTGCCGAGCCTTCAGCCCAAGAATCCCCTGTGCGCATGCGCCGCTGCTGTCAGCGGCGCATTGCGAGGGGAATATCTCCTAAACCGTAAAGGTTTAGGAGATATTTTTTTTACCTACATGTAAGCCTTAGTATAGGCTTACCTGTAGGTAAAAGTTAAAAAACTACCTATACAACTGCTTTAACTGTGTGATACAAGCATGGGATTGTGAATAAATCTTATACCCATAAACCATGTTTTTTCCTTGTAGTTAGAAGGGCTGGGCTGGAAGAGAGCATTTGTCTTTTAGACACATGCCCTTTCTATGATACTGCAGTGAGAGGCATGCCTCCACTGCAGAATTTTTATTGGACAGCTGGGACCAATGGTATTTTACCCATACCTCCTAACTTTTTGAGATATGAGTGAGGGACACCTATCAGCAAAAGTATGCCGGCATAGGACACCCCCCAGCCATGCCCCCTTAAAGGAGAATTGTACAAAAAACAAGATGGGTTAAACCCAGTGCTTTTTTACCGCTACTATTCCATTATATTGGCCTTTGGAATTTATAAATGCAGCAATTTAGAAATCAGATGAAAGGTTTAGCGCTGGAAATCACTTTTTGATAGATAAAAAGTGCATTTTTTATACATCTATATAGATCAGACCAAAATTAGGGACGAATGAGGAGGAATCAGGGACAGAGCTTCTGACAAGATGTGAGGCACTGTGAGCTCAACCTCTCAGTCTGCTGCAAACAGAGTTTGCCAGCTTGTATTTAAGCTAGAAAAGCATTCTTTGGACGGATGAAACTAAGATTAATCTGTACCAGAATGACGGGAAGAAAAAAGTGTGGAGAAGGCTTTGAACAGCTCATGATCCAAAGCACACAACATCATCTGTAAAACATGGTGGAGGCAGTGTGATGGCATGGGCAGGCATAGCTTCCAGTGGCACTGTGTCATTGGAGTTTATTGATGATGTGACAGAAGACAGATGCAGCTGGATGAATTATGCAGTGTTTAGAGATATACTGTCAGCCCAGATTCAGCCAAATGCAGCAAAGTTGATTGGACGGCGCTTCACAGTACAGATGGACAATAATCCAAAACACACTGCAAAGGCAACCCAGGAGCTTTTGAAGGAAAAGAAGTGGAATATTCTGCAATGGTCGAGTCAATCACCTCATCTGAATCCAATTGAGCATGCAGTTCACTTGGTAAAGGCAAAACTAAAGGCAGAAAGACCTGCAAACAAAGAACAACTGAAGACAGCTGCAGTTAGAGCCTGGCAAAGCATCAGAAAGGAGGAAACCCAGTCTTTGGTAATGTCCATGGATTCTAGACTTCAGGCAGTCATTACCAGTAGGGATGAGCTTCGAGTTCGAGTCGTACATGAGTTTGACTCGAACATCGGCTGTTCGATCGTTCGACGAAGATCGAACTTTCGCGCCAAATTCGAGTTGCACGTCATGGCCCATAATGCACTGCGTCATCGCAGTGCATTGATGGCTGATGATTGGCCAAGCATGCACTATGACCCGCATGCTTTGGCCAATCACAGTGCCGTCAGCACAGAGAGCCATAATTGGCAAAAGGCAGGGTGCCTTTGGCCAATCATGGCTCAGGGGATTAGGTACACGCCCCACACTATATAAGGCCGCCTGCGCGTCGGCCTTGTGTAGTGTGTACCGGCGGCGTTCAGAGAGAGAGAGATTGTCGTTTTATTTCAGTTAGCTAGATTGAGCAGGCGGTTGATTCAGCTAGTTAGATCCAGTATTCCAGTATGTTTAGTATATGTATATACATTGCATGCGTTGTGTATATATATATATATATATATATATATATATATATATATATATACTGTATACAGTTTAGCTAGATCTCACTGCAGAGCGTTCCTGTTATTCTCTTCCTTATAATACTACAGGCAGGTAGTTGATTCAGCTAGCTGCAGTATATTAAGTCAGTGTACTGTATACTGGGCACAGTGTGCAGATAAAACTCACTGCAGACAATTCCTGTTGTTCTCTTCCTAATAATACTACAGGCAGGCAGTTGATTCAGCTAGCTGCAGTATATTAAGTCAGTGTACTGTATACTGGGCACAGTGTGCAGCTAAAACTCACTGCAGACAATTCCTGTTGTTCTCTTCCTAATAATACTACAGGCAAGCAGTTGATTCAGCTATCTGCAGTATATTAAGTCAGTGTTCTGTATACTAGGCACAGTGTGCAGCTAAAACTCACTGCAGACAATTCCTGTTGTTCTCTTCCTAATAATACTACAGGCAGGCAGTTGATTCAGTTAGCTGCAGTATAATCAGTATATATATATACATCCCAGCTTTGTGCAGCTACATCTCACTGCAGGCCATTCCTTGTGTACCTATTCCAATACATCAAATACAGTATATCTGGAAGGCCAACAAGGAGAGGCAGACACTCACAGGCCAATAAAAGAGGGCAAGCAGGCTCTGTGTCTAGAGGCAACAGTGCTGGTCATGAAAACGGTGCATCCTCATCAGCACGTGGCCGTGGGGCACGCTTGTCCTTTTTTTTGGCAGCTGGCCGTGTTGAGCCACAACATGCAGAAGAGTTAGTAGAATGGATGACCAAGCCGTCCTCATCCTCCTCATTCTCTGTCACCCAGGCTACCTTTTCTGCCAATGCAGGTGCCAAAGCGGCCTATTCCATCGTCTCGAGGTCATCATCAGTTACTCCTTCCCTAGCCCCACAACCATGCACGGAGGAGTCCCCCGAACTGTTCGACCACAGTGTCGGGTACATGCTGCAGGAGGATGCACAGCATTTTGAAGGCTCCGATGATGGTACCCAGTTTGTGGAAGGCAGTAACGTGAGCCCAGAGAGAGGGGGTGCCCAAGAAGGACAACAAACTGGCAGTTATGTTCCCCCAGCTGCAGCATACTGCCAGGTTTGCTCCAGTGACGAGGAGGGAGGGGATGATGAGGTCACTGACTCTACGTGGGTGCCTGATAGGAGAGAGGAGGAGGAGGAGGAGGAGGCACATCCCCAACGAGCCAGGATGCCCTCCAGGGGCCAGCTTAAGGGCAGCCAACCGACTGCATCACACCGCAGAGCTCTGCATGTGCAGGTCGCTGCTGACTCCGGGCGTTTTTCCAAAAGTTCTTTGGTGTGGGACTTTTTTGATACATGTGCAGCAGATCACACAGTTGCTATTTGCAACATATGTCTGAAGCGTATCAAGCGTGACCAAAACACCAGCCGCTTGGGCACCACATGCTTGACCAGACATGTGTCGAAGTTCCATGCAGTCCGTTGGCAAGCGTACTTAAAAGACCCACACCAAAGAAAACGGCGGACCTCTCTTGGCTCCTCATCAGCTGGGATCTCCAACCCCACTGTACCTTCAGTCCTCTCAGAAACCTGCACTGAGAGGAATGAAGGTGTAGAATTAGGTGTGCCACTGCCAAGTACTTGCGGGCAATCTGCTATCGGTACACCAATGTCCGATTGTAGCAGGCAAATTTCCCTGCCCCAGTTGCTACACCGGCAAAAGAAATTCGCTCCCAGCCATCCACATGCCCAGCGGTTGAATGCTAGCTTGGCTAAATTGCTAGCACTTCAACTGCTGCCTTTTCAGTTGGTAGACTCTGCCCCCTTCCATGAATTTGTGGAATGTGCGGTACCTCAGTGGCAGGTTTCCAAACGCCACTTTTTTTCACGGAAGGCAACTTCGGCTCTCTACCGGCATGTGGAAGGCAATGTCTTGGCCTCGCTGGACAGGACGGTCAGCGGTAAGGTGCATATTACCGCTGACTCATGGTCCAGCAGGCATGGACAGGGATGTTACCTATATTTCACGGCGCACTGGGTGACTCTGCTGGCAGCTGGGAAGGATGCAGGACAGGGTGCAGTAGTGTTGGAGGTTGTTCCGTCACCATGCCTCCAAAATGCTACTAGTGGTGATTCTGCCACATCTCTCTCCTCCAACCCCTCCTCTTCTTCTTCCTCCATGGCCTCTTCCTCTGCTGATTTGTCCTCGGAACCAGCGGTGCTCCGTAGGCGTTCAAGGGGCTATGCAAGCACGCAGGCAAAGAGATGCCATGCGGTGCTTGAGCTGGTGTGTTTGGGGGACAGGAGCCCCACTGGGGCAGAGATTCTGTCAGCTCTGCAGGGGCAGGCTCAGAGGTAGTTGACGCCACGCCAGCTTCAGCCAGGAATGGTGGTTTGCGACAATGGCACCAACCTCCTCTCCGCCCTTTGACAGGGACACCTGACCCATGTGCCCTGTTTGGCTCACGTCCTTAACTTGGTGGTGCAGCGGTTTTTGGGCAGGTACCTGAGCTTACAGGATCTCCTGAGGCAGGCCAGGAAAGTCTGTGTGCATTTCCGCCGGTCATATAATGCCAGTGCTCAGCTGGCTGACCTCCTAAAAGAATTGAACCTGCCAAAGAACCGCCTAATCTGTGACATGCCCACCAGATGGAACTCAACGTTGGCCATGCTGCAGTGGCTGCACACGCAGCAGAGGGCCATCAATGAGTACCTGTGCGACTATGGCACCAGGACAGGGTCAGGGGAGCTTGTTTTTTTTTCACCATGCCAGTGGGTCATGATCAGGGATGCATGCACTGTCCTCTCACCATTTGAGGAGGCCACGAGAATAGTGAGCAGTGACAGTGCATGCATCAGTGATACTGTCCCACTTGTCCACCTGTTGGAGCACACGCTGCGTGGAATAATGGACAGGGCACTTGAGGCAGAACAGAGGGAGAAAGAGGAGGACTTCCTTACCTCTCAAGGCCCACTTTATCCAGACAGTGTTCCTGCAGGCCCGCCGATCACACAGGAAGAGGATGAGGAGGGGGAGGATTGTGTTAGCATGGAGGTGGAGCCCAGCACTCAGCATCAGCAGCAATATTCAAGGCATCATTTACAGTCCCCAGAAACCCATGGACTTGTAAGTGGTTGGGAGGAGGTGGCTGCGGATCATGTCGTCCTTAGTGACTCAGAGGACTCTGGACCGAATGCCTCAGCAAACCTACGCTGCATGGCCTCCCTGATCCTGCAAAGCCTGCGAAAGGATCCTCGGATTTGTGGTATCAAGGAGAGGGATCATTACTGGCTGGCAACCCTCCTTGATCCACGTTACAAGGGTAAGGTTGCAGACCTTATCCAGCCGTTGCAGAGGGAGCAGAGGATGAAACATCTTCGGGAGGCCTTGCAGAAAGGTTTGTGCAACGTGTTTCCAGAGCCTGGGAGGTTACAAATTCCTGGTCCTGGACACTGTGTTGCTGAGGCTTCGGTCAGTCACAGAAGGAGCGGTGGAGAAGGTGGCGATGCGTTCAGACAATTTTTTAGTCCGCAGTCCCAAGGTATGATCGGTTCCAGCAACCATCGCCAGCGTCTGATTTACATGGTGCATGAATACCTAGGGGCAAGATCAGACTTGGACACCTTTCCCACCGAAAATCCTCTGGGTTACTGGGTCTTGAGGATGGATCACTGGCCAGAGCTTGCACAGTATGCAATTGAGCTAATGGCCTGTCCTGCATTCAGCGTTCTTTCGGAACGTACATTCAGTGCTGCTGGAGGCTTTGTAACCGATCACAGGGTGCGCCTGTCCACCGACTCGGTCGATCGGCTGACCTTCATAAAAATGAATCAGTCTTGGATCACCAGCTACCAAGCACCTGATGCTGATGTAACCAAATAATTTTTGTTTGAATGTGAGATCCCTTCAAGACTGCCTATGCTGATGCTGAGTGACTATCCTGTTATGCTGAATGACTATCCTCTTCCTCCTCAATGTTCATGTTGATAGCTTGTAAGAACATTTTTTGGTTCTGGGCACCGCGACCAGTGGCTAAGGCCCAATTTTTAAACAGGGGCGTGTAATTAAAATTTTTGCTGCAATACTTTGCAGTAGGGCTCATTCCTGCGCTCCAACTAGAGTATCTGTGAGGGGTTGCAGTGTTGTGACACCAGCACCAGTACCTAAGGCCCAATTTTTCTGCCCCTGTTTAACAGGGGCATGTAATTTAAATTTTTGCTGTAATACTTTGCAGCAGGGCTCATTCCTGTGCTCCAACTATAGTATCTGTGAGGGGTTGCAGTGTTGTGGCACCAGCACGAGTGCCTAAGTCCCAATTTTTCTGCCCCTGTTCAACAGGGGCATGTACCGTATATACTTTGGGCTGAAAGTGCCCCCCTCGGCTTATACTCGAGTCAGTGTACCTGAAAAATATTGAGAGGCTGCGGGCGTCCATCGTTTAAATCTCGCGGTCTCCTCCTGGTCCCTTCCGTGATAGGCGGAACTGTGTCTGCTGAGAATCGCCTATCACGAACGTTCTCTCATCCTCACCCATCCCAGCAGACACTGTGTTCAGTGTTCTGCCAATCACGGACGCCTTTTCATCCTCGGACAAGAGGACGCCCGTGATTGGCGGAACACTGAACACAGTGTTTGCTGGGAAACTGAGGATGAGAGAACATTTGTGATAGGCGGAACTGTGTCTGCTTAGAAACTCCTATCACGGAAGGGACCAGGAAGAGACCGCGAGTTTTAAACAACACCCGCAGCCTCTCAATTTCAGGTACAATTTCAATTTTAGGGGCACAGTGAGGATGGGCACAGTGAGGATGGGCACAGTAAGGATGGGCACAGTAAGGTGGCAATGGGCAGAGTGAGGTTGGGCACAGTGACAATTGGCTTAGTGAGGTTGCAATGTGCACAGTGAGGCGTGCAAATGGGCATTGTTGACCCTCTTCCACTTACAGTAGCTGCTGCATTCTCACCCTCGAGTCAGTAAGTTTTCCCAGTTTTTTGTGGTAACATTAGGTACCTCGGCTTATACTCGGGTCGGCTTTACTCGAGTATATACGGTAATTACAATTCTTGATCTAATATTTCACAGCAGGGCCTGTTCCTGCGCCCACCAAGAGTAACTGTGAGGGCTTACAGTTTTGTGGCAACACCACCACAACGTCCACCACCAAAGGCCCAATTTTTCTGACCCTGTTCAACAGGGGCATGTAATTACAATTCTTGATCTAATATTTCACAGCAGGGCCGTTCCTGCGCCCACCAAGAGTAACTGTGAGGGCTTACAGTGTTGTGGCAACACCAACACCTAAGGCCCAAATTTCTGCAGAGTATATAGGGCAGGCCCCTTTTTTCAAACATCCAACTTACAAACGACTCCTACTTACATACGGAGGGAGACAACAGGAAGTCAGAGGAAAACTACCCCTAGGAAGGGAAATTATCTCCTGTAAGAGTTAATATGGGAAAAACGTGTCTCCTCTCCACTGATGCTTTATCACCAATCCTTGTTTCCCTAAAAAAAAACTAATTTCTAAATCCAATTGTCATTGTGACAGAAAGTGAGGTGAAATCTTCTGAACAGATGCACAGACAGCAAAACAAATGTTACAGGGGTGATAACCCTTCCCTATGTTTTCCAAAAAGCTTAAAAATTTATTTTTGGCTGAAGCTACACCTAAAAAATGTACCTGTTTCCAATTACAAACAGATTCTACTTAAGAACAAACCTACAGTCCCTGTCTTGTTTGCACTGCCTGTATACTGCTGTTCAGAGTATATAGGGCCTGGGGGCCCCACGCCGTTCCTTTTTTTAATTTGGGTGCAGGGTTCCCCTTAATATCCATACAAGACCCAAAGGGGCTGGTAATAGGCTGGGGGGGGGTACCCATGCTGTTTTTCTCAATGATTTTCATCCATATTGCCGGGACCAGACATTACATTAAAGCAGCAAGCAGTTTTAAATGACTTTTATTCCTTTAGAAATGTCATTTTGTGCAGGGACAGTTCTAAACATGGGAAACACGTGCCACTTCACAGGCATACTATAGACACACCCCAGGCACGATATTGAAAGGAATATTTCACTTTTATATTTTTCACTTTAAGCATCATTAAAATCACTGCTCCCGAAAAAACTGCAGTTTTTAAAACTTTTTTTTGCATTGATACATGTCCCCTGGGGCAGGACCCGGGTCCCCAAACCCTTTTTAGGACAATAACTTGCATATTAGCCTTTAAAATTTGCACTTTTGATTTCTCACATTTGAGTCCCATAGACTTTAACGGTGTTCGAAAGTTTATGTGAACTTTCGGGCCGTTCGCATGTTCTGGATACGAACCGAACAGGGGGGGTGTTCGGCTCATCTCTAATTACCAGTAAAGGATTTTCAACAAAATACTGAAAATTAACATTTTATTTATAATTATATTCATTTGTCCAATTACATTTGAGCCCCTGAAAATGGGGGGACTGTGCATAAAAATGGTTATAGTTCCTAAAATTTGTACTTGATATTTATGTTTAACCCCTTCAAATTCATTTGGAGTGTTTCATTTTAATTTTATTCTGGTGACATACAGAGCCAAAAGTATAAAAATTGTGCCTGTGTTCAAATATATATGGACCTAACTGTATGTATGTATGTGTAGCGGCCTCACCCCGTCCTCTTTAGCTAGGGGTATGTCACGCGACAGAGTGAGGTGCGCTACGGCCCATGTCCTCCCCATGGCTGTGGGTGAGGTGAAGGCCAGTACCAATCTTTTCCTCGGGCCAAATGTGTGCTGGTTATGAGGGTCAGTCCTTCCGTGCCAGAATCTCCCTTTGCTCCCATTAACAGAGTCCATACACCCATCAAAGTCCAAACTCAGGTTTATTGCGTATCTCCACATACAGTCAAATGCAACGGCATGATACGATGGGGGAGCAGGTCGAGGCACTGTACAGGTTCCTAGTCCCTACACTCCCTGTGCTATGACCAGGGGTTGCAGGAGTCTTGATTAGAGCTCCTCCGCTGCGCTGTAGCCCCTATCAGGGGAAGATGTCCTCCAAGGGAGTTACCGAAGGCCCATCCATCACTGGGTTGACACTGCACCGGGTCTTCGGACGGGTGACATCCCCAGCCTCCTCACCTCAGATGCGGGTCCCCTCGCAAGGGGCACCCTGGAGCAACTTCACCCTCGCGGGACCCAGTCGGAGTCACCGGGTCCCAGGCCTCCTCAATAGTACCTCACCCCAGGCTGAAGGTGCCTGGGATGGACTCCATCTTCATTCCGGCCAGGCCTAGGGCGCCTAGGCCGGAACCTTGAACCGCCCGCACCCAGGCCTAAGGTGCCTGGGTGCGTGAAGAGATGATCCCCGAAAAACGACCTTGTGGCGAGGGCGTCTCCCCCTTTTATCTCCTCCCATCGACACCACGGCGGGTTCCCCGCCCCAGCCGTACCATCTCCGCAAAGGGACAAAAAGGGTAGCACTGTGGTAGTGATTCTACCCTGAGCCAGTAGGTACACTGACACCCACTGGTCAAGGAGAATATCGCACCACCCAATCCTCCACGAATAACAAAAAGGGGTCTGAACCCTAACATAATTACACACCTGGGTCACACTACCCCCAGGTGTATCCCACTAAATTGAGGACCCCGCTACATATGTATATATATATATATACATACCTCCCAACTGGCACGGATTCTGCGGGTTTTACCCGCATAGACTCCTCCTTCCCGCAGTCCCACGAGAGTGTCATCTTTCCCGCACAGCAGGAAGCATGAAGAGGAGGAAACAGCAACCAGCAGGTAAGCCCCCCCCAGATTGGTGGTCAAAACAGTGCTTGGAGCCCCCCCCCGCGATCGGCGCCCCCCCCCCCGCTCAACAACTTTCATTAGCAGGGGAGAGGGGAGATCTGAATGTCCCGCGGTGGGACTTTTGAAAGTTGGGAGGTATGTATATATATATATATATATATATATATATATATATATATATATATATAAATAATTTCATATTCGGAACTCAAAAGAAAGTTTATGCAATCCCAAATCACTAAAATCTCAATAATTCACTGACATGGTAATATAATTACAATCTTCAATATTTTTAAATCTGTAGCTTTCATTAAAAATATTTTTGACCAGTCCTTGTTCAGGCACTGTTATAGGGTTATTATTATAGGGTAAATAATGCATTGTTCCTGCTTCCCAATTGTGCTTCTGGATTGTCACCTTGTGCCCAGGAGTCACAGGCTTTGCATACAGCTGGTACAAATCAAAGACAGGATTCAACTGTACTTGTAAATGCAGATCTGATGACAGGCCCTGAGAACCTGTCATTGAATTGTATAGGCAGCTGTACACAGCCCCTGTGACTCCTGGGTGCAGGATTCTGCACAGACATGCACGCTGTACTGCCCTGAGCACCCATGTGAATGTAGCCACTGTAATTGCTGGAATATATGTACTGTATGTAGACAGGAAGCAGCTGCAAAAAGGCTGCAGAAGATCAACAGGACTGAGGTGCAACAAAGCATGAAAAAAGGGAAAACCAATGATTTTATTTTACAAAAATGGCAAAAGATTATCATATACTGTATAATGCTTTAGCCAACCAAATTATCATTCTGTTATTTATGTTGTGTTATGTTATATTTACATCTGCTTAAAAGGGGTTCTTATAGTAGATTTCAGGATGCGCCTGTGCAAAAAAGTATGAAAAGGGTTAGCAGTAGTATTTTATTACAAAATGGCAACTGTTTATGATACATAGTACTGTACTTTAGCAAGCTAGATATTATTCACGTAGGATTTACATTTACTTTTGAAAACAGTTTTACATATCTTTGGCAGGTAAATTGAAAATATTACATAGCATATTCCATATGTGCTTATTTTTCAGAAGGCAGGTGGAGCACTGGGTTCCTCCTTTTTTAAATAATTGCCAGACAAATCTTAAGTGATATCATGAAAAAAAGGCTTGTTTACAGACCTCAATAGTTCAAGCTGCAATTGTGCACACACACATTTGAATAAGTCAGAGGAGTGACTTCTTGCTCTTCCCCATTTCTCCATGCAGAATTGAAACTAAAGAGAGCCAGACTGAAAGCAGGCAGCTTCTTTTGTGCTGTCTCTTTAAAAAAAAAAACATGCTCTGTGACATCATTCTCAAGGCTATATGGTTATTTGAGAAATAAAGATTTGAATCAAACTGTAAATAATAAATAAAACATATACAACTGACCTAAAACCAGTATAGTTCATCTTTACCGTTGAGCTATCCCTCTGGTTAATTCACTGGAGATATTAACAGAATAATTTTAGTTCTTACCAACTTAAACAGCAGCGATAAAGCTAAAATATCCTTTATTTTATCTGTGAAGAGGGAAGCATATATATTTGCATAATTCTGTCACTTAGCAGAGAGCTGAGATGAGCTGAGAAACAGCATAATTTAATGTCAGAACTGATAAAAGAACTGTTTTGGTCATTAGCGCTTTATACATCCCACTGCCTAAGTATAATAACTTGATTACAACAGAAAACACGGAAAACTGAACTGTAAGGAAATCAAAGGAGGCGTTCTTGTGTTATTGTTTTCATTACTGATTTTCACTCTGTTTTATTAAATTTCTTTGTGTAAAAAAAAAGAAAATCAAAAAAGCATTTTACCGCATTACTGCAGCACACGCTAATGCTAGGTTATATGTGTATTGTGGTGTGCTGCTGTTAATTTTTAATGGCATCTCAACACACATATGGACAACACCACAATACTGCAGTGCTATAATTCACCAAACAAACGCTCAGGGCTGCTGTTAGAAAACAGGACCCAATACAGCCAACCTGACACCTGACACCTCCCGAATAAACACAGTTCACTATGCTTTAGTTATGAATGAACACAGTGAGTGATCGGTACTGATCACTCATTGTGTTCATTCAGGAACACAAGGGGCTGTGACATATTTACTGGACCCTTCCCCCACTCTCCATCCTGAAGGATCCTATCCTGTGCTTGCAGCTCCTGGTGGGAGGGAAAGGAGGGAAGCTGGCAGCACTGCAGGGATGAGGGGGGCAAAGGGAGGATGATCAGTCTGGCGAAGTGTAATCTGGTGCATTTACTTGTCTTGAGAGGCAGCTATTTAACAAGTCCCAATGATACATGTGAATTTTAATCATAAGCCAGCTTTAGCTGGGCATTTGATTTTCCTTTGTGTTGAGAGGCTGATTCAGGAAAACGAGTAAAAAGAAAATGAGCCCAAAACTAGAGTTGTCACTAACAGCAACTAATCGGATTTCACCTTTCATTCTATATTAAAATCAAGCAACAAAATTAGAATGTTTTGCAAAAGGGCAACAGCTCCACAACTGCTCATTTTCGTTTTACTGGCTTTTTACAAAACAGCTATAAATTGTTTATTAGCCATGTTTTGATTCATATTTAAACTTAAATTAGCTTTCTTTTTTGTTTTTATGTATTGGTTTCCATGTATTCTTGCTTTAATTGTTGTCTTGGGTAATTGCAGATGGTATAGCTGCTGATGAAACCGTAGTCACATTACAGTGACTTGCAGCTGTGTCACTTCTTCTACAATAAGCATAATACATTGCCAGTGTTGAAGCAGAGTCTGAGATTAAGATGTACTTCTTTGTAGAATACAGACAAACTTTTTCTGCAACTAAAGCCCTGTACACACGATCGGATATCCTATGGATTCTAATCCAATGTTTTTTTCCATCGGAAATCCGATGAAACTGTCTTCCATCAGTCTTGCCTACACACCATCAGTCAAAAAACCGACCGTTTCAAACGCGGTGACGTAAAACACTCCGATGAGCCGAGAAAAATTAAGTTCAATGCTTCTGAGAATGCGTCGACTTGATTCTGAGCATGCGTGGGTTTTTTATCCGATGGAGTTCCCCACAGACGATAGTAATTTGCTATCGGTTTTTTAACCATCCGATAAATTTAAAACATGTTCTATTTTTAAACACCGATGGAAAAAAGACCGATGGGGCCCATACACGATCGGTTTGTCCGATGAAAAAAGTCCATCGGACTGTTTTCATCAGTAAAACCTATCGTGTGTACACGGCTTAAGGGTATCATGTATAATGTGACTGAGAAACAATTATTTTCTCCTTCCCCTCCTAGCATTCGCACCTACTGCTAAGCCTGGCTAGACATGGGGGAATTTATAAAATTTCTAGCAATAGTAAATGATTATATCTTTTAGTTGTCTTTTACTGTTGATGTTGTATTTTGGCTTGTGTCTGTTTGATCAAACAAGCTCTCAGGCAGTGCTATTTCCACAGTGTGCATGGAACCATCTGGAACACATCTAAACATATTTTCTAGTTTGCATTATGCTTTTAGCTGATATTGAGTGAGTGAGTGAGTGAGTGAGTGAGTGAGTGAGTGAAAAACTTGTATAGCGCTACAAATGCGAACTAAATCGCCTCAAGGCGCTTTGCATCCAGTGACGTCCTGATCCATCAGAAGAGGTGGGTCTTACGTTTTTTCCTGAAGGCCCGATGGTTTTCTTCCATGCGGATGTCCGTGGTAGAGCGTTCCATAGCCGTGGTCCTTGGACTGCAAATCTTTGTTCTCCCTTCGATTTGTAGTGGGACTTGGGGTTGTGGAGGAGGTTTTGGTTGGTTGATTGGAGAATGCGATTGGGGGTGTAGTGTTTTATCTTCTTAAGTATTGAGGAGTGTTTCCTTGTGTGCACTTATGGGTGAGACAGAGGTTCTTAAAAGTGACCCAATCCTTTACAGTTAGCCAATGAAGGGTCCTCAGTGAAGGGGTGATGGATTCCCAGGGTTTTTTCCCTGTTTCCAGTCTGGCTGCCGTGATTAGTATAGTATTAATACTATAATTCCATCTTCTCATTATTATTTTTTTTCATCAACATATTTTTTATTCAGAAGCAATTAGTCCTTTAATTGTTCACACTTTGTGTCATGGAAGCTTGTACAGCAATGTACTATTGAGTTACTTGAGATGAACTGAGTATGTATACATGAGATACATTTAATATACAATCACAGATTAGAGCACTGGCCTCCAAACTGTGGCCAATTGGTTGCCATTTTTCAGCCCTCCTACAGATACAAGGCACTATTCCTTCTATTGATACTAAAGATGAGGCACGATTTCTTCCATTGACACCAACATTGGGGCACGATTTCTCCCATTAACATCAACAATGGTTTACTAATCCTTCCACTGACACCAGGAATGGGGCAGTATTACTTCCACTGACATCAAAAAAGGGGCACAATTTTTCCCAATACCAATGATGTGGCACTATTTCTTCCACCAATATCAATGATGAGGCACTATTCCTCCTCCTACTGACCACAGACACTGTGTAATTTTCTTACTACCACTGACAACCAAGCCTAAGGCATTGTTTACTTCCACTGATGCCAGGGAATTTTCTACTCTCTCTAGCCACAGTCCACCCCGCTCTACATTCTGAAGGGCCGTAATCTGCACTTTTGTTTAGAAAGTTTGGAGACCTCTGGTATAAAGAATAAATCAAACTTAGTCTGAGTTCTCATTGTGTCACGAGCATTCTTAAGCTGGCCATAGATGGTTTGAATCTCAGCCGGTTTAGCAGATTGAACCATGTCTGGGCAGGTTGAATGTACCCAAGTTGAAAAGTTGATTGATTGCCGGATTTGACATGTGATTATTGCTAGAGTCTGTTAAAACTACTAGCAATAATCACTGTGTTTTCCCCTGCACCCCTCCACCCGGCGGGAGAACACAAAGGCTCAGTGGGAGGGATTCCCCTGTCAACACTGTCTGTGATTGGGGAACCAAGCAAATTTCTTTTCTACAACCCGGCTTGCCTTAGCAGTGATATCTGATAGTGGAATTACCCATGGTCTACCCAGAGTGTTATAAACTCCTAAGAGTCTGTGCATGACTAAAGGAGGTTTTTCAGAGCAGGGTTGTTAAGTAAACCATGCCAGATTTTCTTACATTTTTAAGAACTGCCTCTATGGGCATGTGTTAGACTTTTCTTTTTTTATCTATCCAGAGGTGAGTTGTAGGAGGTTGTGGAAAAACCAATGTTGTGCTATGGTTTTCCTTGCTAAGTATAGGGTTTTAGTGAATGCTAGTTTTATGTGTGACTATCAAAATGGAGTTCTAGGAATCCCAGAGCACTTATCGTTGGTTTACGAGAAAAATAAAGATTAATAGCAGAGTTGATTACATAAAACACATCATATTGGTATTGGACCAGTTTTGAGCATCTCAAAACATGGGGACAAAATTCCTCTGTCACATGGTAAACCTAGGGCATAAAGAGGAGAGGTGGTACATTCTTATGGGAGTCTAGTTCACCCTACTGTACATATTAGGAATTGAGGGCATAGTGAAGATTAGGATGCCTAAAACATAGATCTTGGGATAGAGGACTCAGTATAAAGCATAATTTGAGCGTATATGGCTACAGTCAACATACCTAATAGCACTGAATAATTTTCTGCATTCAGAGGTGGCTAAATACCACCTCTGCATGCAGTGAAACTCTGCAGTGTGTGGCCAAAACTCCACAGAAATGCTGATGAGTCAGTTGGGAGCTCGATTTGCATATAACCTCAGGTGATTGGTTACATGTGAACAAGAGCAGCAATGGCCTTAGGTTTGTACAGAGTGACAGGCTGTAGCTGTTGGTACACAGTGTGCGCAGGAAGCATTTACAACCGCCGGATTCTTGATGGTGGCTGCCCATGGCCACCGCTATTCAGCAGTTTGAATGTAGCCTTACTGAGACAAATGGGTAATGCAAGCTTCTTTCCACGGGTTGCAATCATCCAGACCAATCAAATCAAAATTAGATATGTATAGTCCCATAGATAAGTATACTAATCAATGTGTTGGTCGTTGAAGAATGGTATCATATGGGACCATTTCTTAAGAAATAGGAAATAAGTAGAGGGCGGGCAGTGTGAAGGTTTAGGGAGAGTATCTGCCTCTATAGAAGAGATAATAGACTTTTTTTTTTATGAAGGATGACTTCTGAACTTAATTAAGATCAATCCTCCAAAATATTGGGGCTGTGCTCCCATACTGCACAACCAAGACTTAGGGACTGCCAGCCCCTCTTCCTCCATGGAAAGATATAATGTTTCAAACGTCATCCAGGGAGGGATTACCCTTTCAGAGAAGTTCAAGGAATAGCACATCTATCTTATGGAACCATTTCTTGGGAATACAAATTAAAGCGGAGCTCCACCCTAAAGTGGAACTTCCGCTCATCGGAACCCTCCCCCCCTCCGGTGTCACATTTGGTACCTTTCAGGGGGGAGGAGGGTGCAGATACCTGTCTAAAACAGGTATTTGCACCCTCTTCCGGGAGTCCTCTCTGCTGGTATTCTGCGGGTAGTACATCACTTCCCGCAGAATATCCGTTGTGTTCTGGGAGACATTCGGCTCCCAGAACACAACAGGGACCAGTGAGAACGGCGCAGCGCGACTCGCGCATGCGCTGTAGGGAACCGCGCAGTGAAGCCGCAAGGCTTCACTTCCTGGTTCCCTCACCGAGGATGGTGGTGGGGGCAGCAGAGTGACGAGCAATCGCTCGTCTTCTGCTGCTGACGTCGCTGGACTCCAGGACAGGTAAGTGTCCTAATATTAAAAGTCAGGAGCTGCAGTATTTGAAGCTGCTGGCTTTAAATATTTTTTTTTCAGGGGAAACTCCACTTTAAGGTATTAGGGGTAATACAGTGCCTTGAAAAAGTATTCATACCAGTTGAAATTTTCCACATTTTGTCATGTTACAACCAAAAACAGAAATTTATTTTATTGGCATTTTATGTGATAGAGTTAGACCAACACAAAGTGACACATAATTGTGAAGTGATAGGAAAATGATAAAAGGTTTTCAAAATGTTTTACAAATAAATATTTGAAAAGTGTGGCGTGCATTTGTATTCAGCCCCCTTTACGCAGATACCCCTAACTAAAATCTAGTTAAACCAATTGCCTTCAGAAGTCACCTAATTTGTAAATAGAGTCCACCTGTGTGTAATTTAATCTCAGTATAAATACAGCTGTTCTGTGAAGCCCTCAGAGGTTTGGTAAAGAACCTTAGTGAACAAACAGTATCATGAATGCCAAGGAACACACCAGACAGGTCAGGGATAAAGTTGTGGACAGGTTTTATGCAGGGTTAGGCTATAAAAAAATATCTGAAGCTTTGAACATCTCGAAGAGCACTGTTCAATCCATCATCTGAAAATGAAAAGAGTATGGTACAACTGCAAACCTACCAAGACATGGCCATCCACCTAAACTGACAGGCCAGGCAAGGAGAGCATTAATCAGAGAAGCAGTCAAGAGGCCCATGGTAACTCTGGAGGATCTGTAGAGATTCACAGCTCAGGTGGGAGATTCTGTCCACAGGACAACTATTAGTCGTGCACTCCACAAATCTGACCTTAAGCCCTGGTTCACACTGGTGCGTTTTGACATGCTACTTGGCATGTCAAATCGCATGTCAAAACGGCGATATTTGCCGCAAATTGCCGGCAATGGCACGTCCTAATCGGTCCGACGCCGCATCTGCGGTGCTGCACCGATTTCAAAAAGTAGTTTCTGTACTACTTTTTGTGATTTCGGCTGCAATTTACATTGACATCTGTGTCAGATGTCTTTGTAATCGCGGCTGAAATCGGGACTGCCAGCGAGAGTGAAATCGTGCGAGTTCAGCTATACTTGCACGGCTTCACTCCCGCAGCCCAGTGTGAACCTGGGCTTATAAAAGAGTGGCAAGGAGAAAGTCATTGTTGAAAGAAAGCCATAAGAAGTCCCATTTTCAGTTTGCGAGAAGCCATGTGGGGAACACAGCAAACATGTGGAAGAAGGTGCTCTGGTCTGATGAGACCAAAATTTTAAGTGTCTGCAAAAGACTTGACACTGGGGTGGAGGTTCACCTTCCAGCACGACAACAACCCTAAACATACAGCCAGGGCTGCAATGGAATGGTGTAGATCAAAGCATATTCACGTTTTAGAATGGCCCAGTCAAAGTCCAGACCTAAATCCAATTGAGAATCTGTGGCAAGACTTGAATATTGCTGTTCACAGGCACTCTTCATCCAATCTGATAGAACTTGAGCTGCTTTGCCAAGAAGAATGGGCAAAATTTTCACTCTCTAGATATGCAAAAGCAGGTAGAGACATCACCAAAAAGACTTGCATCTGTAATTGCAGCAAAAGGTGGTTCTACAAAGTATTGACTCAGGTTGGCTGAATACTAAAGGACGCCACACTTTTCACATATTTATTTGTAAAAAAATTGAAAACCATTTATCATTTTCCTTCTACTTCACAATTATGTGCCACTTTGTGTTGGTCTATCACATAAATTCCCAATAAAATACATTTCCGTTTTTGGTTGTAACATGACAAAATGTGGAAAATTTCAAGGGGTATGAAGACTTTTTCAAGGCACTGTATAAAATTATTGTATAATAGTTAAGACAGGTATTCTGCTTTGTGGACATCCAGGCTGAATTCATAAAGCTCTAAACGCAAGTACCACTTGGCTGCAGCATATTTCAGACTCCCATAGACTTTGACAGGCTGCAAGCAGCAGGGCTTGATGCTGTACCTGTGCTTCCTGGGCATACTATTTTGCAAGGATTGGACATACAGAAAATAGACACCCAGTATGCCAAGGGCCTAAATAGAGTAGATTCATTTTCATGTAGTCCTGGGAGTCTGCAGAAATGATCACCCCTATGTAATGGAAGGAGTCCACAATTAAATCTTCTCATTATTTATTGGTATTTATTTAAATGCACCGCACAAATCGTCTGAATATTGCTCCCTGCAGAATATCTCAGTTAACAGCACACAGTAAGAAATATGTTCCATTAATTATTGCTTTTGTTTCCCTTGATGGTGATTTATTTTCTCTCACTAACACTGTAATGCATTCTATTACAAGGTTTATTGTTTAACCTCATGGCTTTTGGTGCCGCTTATTCATGTAAGTAATAGATGTTACAATAACAGATATTGTTAGGGTTCTATAATTGCACATTTTAATATATGTATATTTAAAGCCCATGCAACTAAAAAATGATCTCTTGCAGTAGGGCTGTGCCCACATTGCAAGGGTTAATTGCTTGTTTAGGATTAAGGGAACATAAAAAGATTTACTTACTGATCCGATTCCTCCACTCCTCCCCACAGCTAGACTGGTCCCCGTAGCCTCTTCTCCCCCACACACTAGTGATCTAGGATCCTGATAAGGGATGTGCAGTCAGGGGAGGCACTGAGCTCAATGAACAGCTTGGAGTCTTGGACCAATAGTAAAGTACCATTGGTTCCAGCTGTGCAATAAAAATGCTGCAGTGGAGGCACGCCTCTCACTGCAGTGTCATAGAAGGGGCATGTGTCTAAAAGACAAAATGCTCCATTCCAGCCCAGCCCTCTTAACTACAAGGAAAAAACATGGGTTTATGGGTATACGATTTACCCAAAATCCTATGTTTTTCTAACACAGTTAAGAGGGAGAAACTGATTCTGTTGAAAAGGTACTGTTATATTCAAGCTAAATCATATATTATTATGCTATCTGTTATAAGATAATAATTTATTATTTATCTATTTGCTGTGAAATTACTTGTTAGAAGTTATAACTTCAAACTTCAGTAATTTGTCCATTAAGCCACCTGCTTGAGTACAGATTTTGAAAAGATAGTAAATTACCTTAAAAACAATATATAATAATTATTTGTATATTACTTACTTATGGTAATTAACCCCTTGCCCCCCAGGCCAATTCTGACACTTCTCTCCTGCATGTAAAAATCATAATTACTCAGAACCCGCAAACATTATATATATTGTTTTAGCAGACACCCTAGGAAATAAAATGGTGGTCGTTGCAACTTTTGTCTCACACGGTATTTGCGCAGCAATTTTTTATTTCATGAATAAGAAAAAAAACACTAATGTTAGCCCGATTTTTTGGGATAATGTGAAAGATGATGTTACGCCGAGTAAATAGATACGTAACATGTCACACTTTATAATTGCGCACACTTGTGGAATGGAGCCAAACTTCAGTACTTATAAATCTCCATAGGTGTTGCTTTAAATTTTTTTGCAGGCTACATGTTTAGAGTTACAGAGGAGGTCTAGTGCTAGAATTATTGCTCTCGCTCTAACGGCGTATGTAACCTGTGTGTATCTGGCTCTGATACTAGCCAGTGCCTCACCAGCCACTAACCTCACCGCACGTCCCTGATCCTGATGTCATCAAGACCAAAGCAGGGGTTCATAGCACTGCATTGGATGCGTTGACTCTGAGGGACAGTCCACCCCTGGAACATGGGGAAGTGCTATTTGACAAGGGAGCAGAGTATCAGGTGCGTAAAAATGTTACTCTGCTCCCCTAGATAAAACAAGCAATTAATTCTTGCAGTGCGGTACAGCCCCGTCAAAGCAGTACAATTGAATCAATGTGGCCCATGTTAAAAAAGGGACACTTGGACACTTTGCTCCTCCAGCCACTCCAGAGTGGTTTTCCATTATTGGCTAGTCCCAAGCTAATTAAAAAAAAGGGCAAAAAAATCATTGACAATGTGTGTTAAATCAGGTCACTTCAATCACCTAATTTCCTATAAGCATGATGGCTTAAAAATTTGTATTCAAACGTGTAATATCCCTCAAGAGAGAGCATTTTTTGTTTTCTGTTTTTTTTTTTTTTTTTAGCCCTCGTTCACATTGGAGCAACTTGTCCTGCATTTTGACAGGTCAAATCGCATGACAAGTCGCACCCTATTGTCAACAATGGCCATGTTCAAATTGATGCGACGCTGACTTTGCAGTGCCGCAATGATTTGAAAAAGTAGTACTGTACATGCACTAATGGGCGATTTCGGGTGCCATTTGAATAGACATCTGTGCATGAAGCTGCACAGATGTCTTCAAAGTCGCACCTGAAGTCGCACTGACATGCGGTCTTGAAATTGTGCTACTTCATCTGAAATCGCACAATTTCAAAGCTGCATTTAATGTGAATAAGGGGTTATTGTGAGAATGTGATTAACAAGAACAATGGCTCGCAACACTTAGCCAACAAGTCAAATAAAAAAAAAACAATATACAGTATGTTAGGTTGAGAGAGATTTAACAGTGCTGGGTCTAGTGGTATACATTAAGAAACATTTAATTGGATGGCTCCATTTATAGAGCACAGTTTAAAAAAAAAAGTGACAGAATTTCTACTGCCAATTCTGAGGATTAATTGCAAGTGGTGACTTGAAGTCTCACACCATGTTGTAATTTATTACTGATTTTTACCAGAAAAAAAATAAAATAAAATTTCTATCAGTGAAAATTTTGGTTCCAGTCTTCACATTGTAATGCTCTATGCTAGCAGTGTTGGGTAACGGCCATATCCCTCATTACAAAAGACTTGTATTGCAAAGAAGGGAAGGGGGCATGTTTGACTAGTCACACTACATTACAAAGTGCATTGGGTCTAGTTCTGGTGCCTTTGAACCACACTGCCCTATACGTACAGACTCACAAAGCTGTTTTTTGTGACTTTAGTTTGATTTTAAGTTAGTACCAGGCTTGAAATAAATGACACGCACCAATATTTGATGTGGCATCTACAATGCTGGTCCAGTGTTACAGAATCATAATTGAAAAAAAATATATATTTTTTTTCAAATATGTTTTGCAAAACAAATACAATTAGTGGCCACTTTCCCTTAAAACTTGCAGTTTGGCTACCCCATGCACATGGGGCCAGTTACTATTTAGCCCCTTGTCATACTGATACCAATTAATATGCCCTAGCATGGTGTGGTGGTTTGAAAGAGATTCAAAGTTGATTAAGAGTAGTGCTTCCAGTATAAGTTTATCTCCATTCAAAGCACCAGTACTGAATGCACATGGACACTAGGCTCCTACACACAATTCCAAAAGCAGCAATAGCTATAAATTGCTGCCTTCTACCACGTGGCCATGTAAAGGAGACTCCTTGCATTGGGCTATAGCTCGAAATTCCAAAAATGACATCCAACAATTATTATTTAAGTTAGGTTTGTTATGAAAAACATACCTGTTGTGACCATTTTATAAGTATACAGTGGAACCTTGGATTGTGAGTAACGCGGTTAACGAGCGTTTCGCAATACGAGCACTGTATTTTTCTAAATCCTGACTCGGTTTGCGAGTGTTGTCTCGCAAAACGAGCAGGATTCAAGCCACAGTAGTGTGCAGTACCGTGTTTGGCCTGAGGTGGGGGGGGCGCCGGAGCCGAACGGCCCAGATCGGAGCCGATCAGCGCAGTTCGTAGCCGTTCGGAAATGCTTGGAAAGACTCGGAAATACTCCATTCCCGAGCCTTTCCGAGGTTTTCCGAGGTCAGCCAAGCTGTCCTCGGGCCCTTTCGAGTGTTTACGAGGCTGTCCGACGCCCCCCTACCTCTGGCCACATGTGGTATTGCATGCCATTGAAGTCAATGCGGAACAAATTATCTTTTGATATGCGAGTACTTTGGATTACGAGCATTCTCCTGGAACGGATTATGCTCGTAATTCGAGGTTCCACTGTAGTGTTAAAGTAGTCCACAGTAACTTTGGGGAGAAACTTCCACAATGATGATTCAGATTTTATAAATAACATTGTGGCAAACTTAGGAAATCTTAGCTGTAGGAATGAACTTGGGTTTGCTCCAAACTTAGTGAAAGGTTCTGGTTCTGTTTGGTTCTGTTGGACCTTCTTGGCTCGAGCTGGACTCAGGATCTGTGGAAGTCTCTCTGACCGGTCGGATATTCAAGACACCAATAAACAGTGAATGGGTATACTAGAATATGTCGTTTAATGGTTACATGTCCTTTTTTATACACAACAAGAAAAGTTGCCTCCCTCCTATGGACCTATCAGCAATAAGCAAAAACCTCATGAGTTAGACAAAAATAAATTCTAACAGGTTTTTTGACTTCTGCAAAAGCGGTCAGTTAACATACGACAATTGTGGTCAAACTAGACATGTTCTGACATTTGAAACAGGAAGATAAGAAACGCCAGATGTCAGTGTGGTCAATCTGTCAGTTAAAAAGCAGAAGTGAGATAAACTTTTTCCTGGAAAAGGCCTAACCACAAAGTCACATTTCAACCTAAATATACATGCTTGTCAGTTACACAGAAGAAAGATTAGCCTGACCACACATCTTGTTCACACTCATGTCAGAGAAACATTATTGTAAAATATATATATATTTGAGGAGAACTCTAACCATGAATATTGGTTCATGATCTTCTTATACCTTACAACCCCTCCTTATGATCATGGCTTCAAGAATTGAAGCCCATCGATCATTGGATTATTAAGGACGACAGGTGGTGTGCCGTTTAGGAGAGGGGTGAAGTTTAGAGGTACTGCCACTAGGGGGATCCTAGCAGTGCTAGGATGGCGTTTACTACATATCCAACATTTTTCATATCCTGATTTTTGAGCATAAGCATACTTAAATTTAAGCAGCAGCATTTTACCACTAAAATTGTCTTCCATACTTCTTTTTGGTCTGTTAGAATTATCTGACCAACACTGTCCTACGATTATGAGCATTAAAATAAACAATGTAATCATTAAGGAAAAAAGAAAAAGTTTTGCCGAAGTGACCCCTCCTTTTTGACCATTAGTGTCTATGGGTATGGAACTCTGAGTTTCTTGTTTTTTATGGTCCACTAGGGAGTATTTTCCGGATCCTCTTCTGGAATACTCTCCAGAACAGAGGTCTTTGTCTTCTCCTTCACCTTTTTCCAGTTTCCCTTCGGAAATGTCTTTAGTCTGGATGCATGGATCCATTGTGGTCCTTGATCTGTAAGAACGGCTGTTCTGGCAACCTTCAGAATTTCAAATGGTCCTTGGAAGATAGGGCCTGGTTGTTTCCGGACGGCAAGTTGTTTTATCAATACTTTGTCTCCTGGGATATACGGATGTGTAGGCTCTGTGGAGAGAGGAGGAAAAGTGACAGCAACCTTGTCCTCTGTTTCACTAAGGCTACTTACCAGATGTTTCACGTACTCTTCCTGTAAAGAATAAAGATTAACCTCCTCTCCCTCATCAGGTTTCCTCTGTGCTGGCCTACCCATAAGTATCTCAAAAGGAGATATTCCTGTTCTGTGGGGGGTAGTCCTGATTTGATATAAGACTGCTGGCAAGTAATCTAACCAGTTTTTCATTGTGCCACCTGTTGCTTTTTTCAATTTGTCTTTTATGGTTCTGTTCATGCTTTCCTCTACTCCTGCACTCTGTGGGTGGTAGGGAATGTGCAGCTTCCATTGGATGCCTAGAATTTTTACTAGTTCCTTCACTAAGGCCGAGGTAAATGCTGGACCTTGATCTGACCATATAGTGGCCGGAAGGCCAAATCTACAGATCCACTGATTTATTAGTACTCTAGCTGTCTCTCCTGTGGTAGGGATTGCTTCTACCCATCCTGTAAATCTGTCAACTATAACCAAAAGATATTCTAAATTGCCCTTCTGTGTGGGGACTTGTGTGTAATCTAGGGATTCTATCATGTGGTGCACCCCTTTTATTCCCTATTATTCCCTCCTTGGTTGACCAAAGTCCAGTAGGATCTTTTGTCAACCCGTGTACCCATATCTGCTGTTAGTGTAAATGTTTACATCTTTTCCTTCAAAAATCTGACAAACCATAGTTATAGCAATGAGTTCTGCAATCTGGACTGAACTAGCATTCAGAGATTTGGCTTCAATCATTACATCTGGCAATTGAACAATGGCATAACCAGTTTGATAAGTTTTGTCATCAGGTCGGGAGCAGCTACCATCTATTTAAACATTTTCCGCATTTGGATACGGAACATCTGTGAGGTCTGGTCTAGGGAGGGTAGTTTCTGCAAGTACCTCAGTGCAATCGTGTTCCTGGATGTAAAAACCTAATGGGCTTTGAGGTTTCTGAACATGATTTTATGGTTAGATTATGTGTTTTTAGCAAGATAATCTCATAGCCGCTGCACCTTTGCATTGTCATGTGTTGTGTGTTCATGTTTGTCATGAGGTGTGTAGTATACAGTGTGAGGTCATGTCCCAGAACCACCTTTGAAGCCTCTTTTACTGCCATTGCACAGGCTGCTACGGCCTGTAAGCAATGTGGCATACCTTGAACTTGATCTGGAAGTTTCTTTGAGATTATGATACGGGTCTCAGAGAATTCCCATGTGATTGTACTAGGACCGCTGCAACCATAGGTCCAGATACCACACAGTACAATGAAAAAGGCCCTGCGCACTCTATAAGTCCCAATGCAGGGGCTTGCCTTAGAGAGCTGATTAATGCTGTGAAAGCCTTAACCCTCTCTGTTGTCCAATCAATAAACTTTGGGGCATCCTGCAGGGTAGCAGACCTTAGGATAGAATCATAATAAGAGCAATCAGGTATCCACTGCCTGCAGTATATTATGGACCCTAGGAAAGAGAGAAGCGCTGACTTGTCTCTTGGTGGACTCCAGGAGGACAGTGCCTTGACTCGAGCTGGTGACACCAAACGTTTGGTTCGGATTATACACCCCAAGTACTCAACCTGCGACCTGCACCACTGGATCTCTTTGCGAGATACCAAGTGACCCTTTGAGGCGAGGTGAGTTAGTAGGTGCTCTGAGTCCTCCGCACAGCTGACCTCATTTTCTTTTTTTTTTTGTTTTTTAAATCATTATTTTTATATTTTATTGAAAAAAAATTTTTTCCTTACAAAAAGTACAAGAACACTTAACAATGTTCGTCGTGCAACGACGGTAGGATATGATAAAATATAGAAGAGTACAAGAAACGAGATTTATCACAGTGATACTAAGAGTGAATGAGAAAACATCAGTACAGGGTCGTCTCTCCTCCGAGGTCACCAGGATTGGAGCACTTCTGTGTCCCAGGAGAAGAGACGCCCGCAGTCGCCCTAGTAATAGAGGATAAGTCCAAACATGTATGTGTCCAAAAATACTATATAGGTGAAGTTCACATGGCTTAGTAGGGTGTAACCTACATATTGCTCAGTCAAGAAAATGTATATCTAAACAGGGTGCTTTATGAGATAGCACAGCTCCGGACCGATTGGTCCACGGGACCCAGGCCTTCCGGGTCTTTTCGGCCTGACCAATGCTGCCTGCCATAATAGATTCGTAGCTAAAGTGTAAATTCACAAGGTCAATAATTTGGGAAGTATCCGGGACCCCTTCTGATCTCCACAGTCTTGTGATACATAGCCTGGACGCTAGGAGAATGTGGGTTGTAACATACCTATGGGCATAGGGGATCTTCTCTATGTTTATATTTAGGATCGCCAGCTCCGGTGAAGGGAGTATTTCACGGTGAGCGACTCGAGACAAGAGTTTAAATATGTCTTCCCAAAATGGTTGTATGAGGGGGCAAGACCAGAGTGTATGTAGTAAGTCACCTTTAAGGTATTTGCACCGCCAGCAAGTGTCTGAGGATTGGGGAGAAAAGTACGCTAATCTGGCAGGTGTCAGATACCATCGCAGGGTGATTTTTTGGGTAAGTTCCCATAAGGCAGAGCATTTGGTGGAAGAATATATGGATTTCAGTGCTGAGGTTCATTGATCTGTGGAGAAGCAGCAATTTAAATCCGCTTCCCATCGCAAGTGCGAGGATGTTCTAAAGAAGTGTTGTTTGCAGTGGAGGCGGTTATAAAAATGAGATATGCCTTTTGTCTTGGAGAGAGCATTTGTGAGGAAATCCCAGGTTTTGGGCGGAATGGCGTATAGAGGAGTGGGTACTGCCTTTAGGCAATGGCTAATTCTTAAGTGGGTATAAAGCTCCCTGGAGGGGAGGTCAAATTCTCTTTGTATGTCAGCGAATGGCTTGATGTGTGGCCCCAGGAGAAGAGACTGCATGAAGTGTATGCCTTTACTAGACCAGTGCGCAAGTGGCAGGTCTGGAGATAGATAGTGGAGAGATTCCAGAGGTATTTGGAATGGTGGTTTGGGGGGAATGTAACCTGTGTGTGTGATCATTTTTTTCCATGCATGCACGGATGCTTTCATGGTAGGGGGGAAAGCTGACGGGATAGTTGTCCCGAAAGGGGTACTCATTAACCAAGATTTCAGATTTGAGCGAGGGAGGAAGGAGTTTTCTATTTGTCCCCATAGTGTGGAGGGGTGGGTACGAAACCAATCTTGTAATTGGGCTAGTATGGCAGCGAAGTAATAGTCCTCAAAATCTATAGAACCCACCCCGCCTGCTAGTTTGTTTTTGATCAGTTTAGTGTGGGCACATCTGGGTTTTTTACCTTTCCATAGGTGGAAATTCAGGACACGTTGAAGGGATCTGAAAAAAGAGGGGGGGGACAGGAATGGGAAGTGTCCTAAAGTAGTATAAAATTTGCGGGAGGCAGATCATTTTGAAGGCCGCTAACCTGCCCGACCAGGATAGTTCGTGTTTCGCTATGTTCTGGGATTCACCTTGTATTTTAAGAAGCAGGGGTAAGAAGTTGGTGGAGAATAGGAGTGTAGTTGATCTGGTCAATTTAATCCCTAAGTAGGAGATATCTGTCTCTGCCCATTTGAAGTTGTGTTGCATTAGTAGTAAGTTTTTTGTAGTAGCATCTAGATTAATGTCGAGTATAAACGACTTTGTTGTATTGACCTTGTAGTAAGATATCTCGCTAAACCAGGTAAGTAGTTTTTGTACCTCTGCCAGGGAAGAAGCCGGGTTTGTAAGGATTAGTATCACATCATCCGCGAATAGGCTTATTTTATGTGAGATCTGGCCTATTTGTATACCCGAAATGCAGTTGTGTTCTCATATGCGTGATGCCAGAGGTTCCATAAGGAGGTTGAAAATAAGGGGTGACAAGGGGCAACCTTGTCGGGTGCCATTGGATATGGGGAATGGGTGGGATGTCATACCTTCCGTAAAGACTGTGGCCGAGGGGGATGAATATAGTGCCATGATAGTGTTAAGAATATATCCATCAAAACCAAATTTCTGTAGTACCGATCTGAGGTAGGCCCAGTGTACTCTGTCGAACGCCTTCTCCGCGTCCAAAGAGAGGAGCAGAGAAGGCGTTCCAGTAATTTCCGCTTGATGTATGATGTTTATCATTCTCCTCGTGGCATCCGATGCCTGTCTGCCTTTTGTGAAGCCTGATTGATCTTTGTGGATCAGTGTGGGCATTATGTCGATCATTCTCGCTGCTATAGTTTTAGCGTATAGCTTGATATCCAAATTTAGCAGGGATATCGGGCGGAAATTTTGAGGACAGGTCGGCTCCTTCCCTGGTTTGGGTATCGTAATTATAAGAGCGTTTAACATGTCATTTGGGAACTGAGAAGAGGAGGCAGCGTTATTAAATATCTCAACCAAGTGTGGGATCAATTGGTCAGAGAATTGTCTATAATATTCTCCCGAGAATCCGTCGGGACCAGGGGCTTTGTCAGCGGGAATAGAACGGATTGTTTTCCGTATTTCATGTTCCGAGAACGGAGCATTCAGATGTTTGATTTGATCGGGTGTCAAAACAGGCAGATGCAAGTCATTAAGAAATTGGTTAATGTCGTCTTGAGAGGGTTGGGGGGTGTTCGGATCTGCATTCAAATTGTACAGGTCTTTATAATAGTCACTAAATGCGTTGGCGATGTCCTGTGGGTTCGTCAAGGGGGTGTGAGTATGAGGGTGGTACAGGTGTTGTATTTTGGACTTGATATGTCTACCTTTAAGACGCTGTGCCATGCGTTTCCCAGCCTTGTTGGAAGTTGAGTAAGTGGTGGCTTTTAATTTTCGTTGGATACGGTCAAAGGAATGTAGTAGTAAAGAGCGAAGCTCCTGTCTTAGGGACGTTAGCTGGTCAGGTAAAGGGGTGTGGGGGTTAGTTTTGTGGTGCGTTTCTAGGTCTGCTATCTGGGAAGAAAGTTCGTCTATTCGCTGCGTTCTCCTCTTCCCATGTACCGCATTAATTTTCATCAGGATTCCCCTCATATAAGCCTTGTGCGCACTCCACACCACGTTAGGGTCAGACACTGAGCCTTCGTTAAATTTAAAAAAATCACTAATGTGGGCTGCTATCTCTGGAGCGTAGTCCTTGTGTTGTAGAATGTAGTTATTAACTCTCCAGATAAATGAGTTGTGGGTGCGTTTAGAATCGTCAATGGAAAGTGAGATAGGGGCATGGTCTGACCATGTGGTGGTGTGGATTGCGGAGGCAACAATTTTTTGTAGTACCCATTTGTCGGACAGAAACATATCAATTCTGGAGTAAGAATTTTGGCTATGAGAGAAGTAAGTATAGTCTTTTTCTGTGCCGTGGTGGCACCTCCATATGTCAAGCAAGTCATGAGCCGTTAGTAGCCCTTTCAAAGGGGAAGGTCTCCTTTTCGCAGCAGAAGTGGAGTCTAAGTGAATATCTGGGACTATGTTGAAGTCCCCGCAAATTATGAGGTGGCCCTTCTTCACAGATTTAATGAGTCTGAAGATCTTGCGGATAAAGTTAATCTGGTGAGTATTTGGGGCATAGAGATTGACGATGGTGTATGGTGTCTTGCCGATGGTGCAGACCAGGATTATGTAACGCCCCTCCGGGTCAAGGGTTACAGAGGATAGGTGGAAATCAACCTTGTCTCTAATTGCTATCATAACGCCTCTGGCTTTAGAGGCATAGTGTGCATGGAAGACGTGGGGAAACAGCCGGGTGGTGCACAGCCGTATGTCGGTTTGTAGTAGGTGTGTTTCTTGAATGCAAACAACGTCGCTGTGAAGAGCTTGGACAGTTTTCCACAGGGAGTGGCGTTTAGCTGGGTGATTAAGCCCATTAACATTCAAGGACAGAAAATTGATGGGCATTGTGTAAGTGTGGGCAAGACTATGGAGTTAGGTCTGCACTTACAGTTAGTTGGTAGGTATCCGGTATGTCGTCAGACGGGCCCAGGTAGTCGTGGCTGGAGAAGAAAGGATCCGGGTCCTCCCCCAAAGTGAATGCTAGAGCCGTGAATAGAGCAATATGTCAAAATGGTAACAGTACAAGAGAGAAAAAAAGAAATATAAAAAAATAAAAAATAAAGACTTTACAGGAAACAAAAATCTGGACACAGTCAGCGTTTAACAGAATAAAGGCGCGACTCTGAGGAGCATGCGCTATGCTAGTATGAAGTAGTAACTGTAGCAAAAGACCACTATAACTGTGGTGCTCAACTGAGGTGGTAAATAGAGGTGGAGCGTAATTCCGCTGCGACCTCCGAAAGGGGGTAAAAACAGTCTGAACAAGGAGAACTGAAGTCTTCAAAAATATACTCTGACATCCCAGAGGCGTATGAGAAAAAAAAAAAAAAGAAAAAAGTTGTTCGGCCCACCATAGTGGTGGAACTGGTGGTCACCTAGGCGAAGTTTTGGTCCAGGTTACGGCGTGCTTGGGTGTTGCTGTTGCGTGGAGGAAGAGGAGCGGGTGGTTCCGGCAATATACCCCAGGCATGGAGCAGATTCAGGCCTGCAGTAAGGTCGTTGACCACATGCGATTTGCCATCTTTAGTGATAAGGAGTGTAGCTGGGTGCCTCCATTTATATTGGATTTTGTGGTTTTGGAGCCCCTTAGTGATTGGGTTTAGTTGTCTTCTGAGTTGGAGTGTGAATTTGGACAGATCTGGGAACATTTGCACATCAGTAAAGGGAGCAGGAAGGGGGGATTTAGCTCGAACCCCAAACATGAGATTTTCCTTAACGTGAAAAAAATGCACTCTCATGAGTACATCTCTGGGGACAGTGGCAGCGAGATGGGATGGTTTAGCAATCCTGTGTATTCTGTCAATTATTAAATCTCTGGGTGACGCTTCAGGGAGTATGATGTGCATAAGCTCTTTAGCGTATTTGGGTAGGTCAGCTGGTGGTATTGTTTCAGAGACCCCACGTAGCTTAACATTGTTTCTGCGAGATCTGTCTTCTAAATCGGACAGCTTGGTGCGCAGCCATGCTTGTTCTTCTTTAATATCTTCATATGCATCTATGACCCCATTCACCGTGGAGGCACATTCAGTCATACCTCTTTCTATGGTCGACACTCTTTCATCTAATGAGTGTATGTCAGATGTAACTTTTGTAAAGAGTGAGGAGAGATCAGTCATTAGAGAGGATTGTAGTGATAATAGCATATCTTTCAGGGTTGAATCTAGTACAGGCTGCCCTGAGGTGGGGAAGGACCCCACAGAGGAGTGCAGGGCCTGGTTTGAGGAGAAGGGGTTGAAAGCCGGGGCCTCAATTAGTGCCTGTGCCGTCTGGTGCGGCAGCGCGTCAAGACGCATTCTAGCCTTTGCGGGGCTGCTAGTGAGGGGGTCACATTCGGGGAGGTGATCGGAGCTGCCTGGGGGCTCAGGGAGGCATGGATTATCCGGATCAGCGTCCGGAAGGTCAGTGTAAGAGGCCCGCTGGTCCCTCAGCGCGGCAGAGCCGGCGCCATCTTTGATCCCACTGACCTTCTCCGCAGGCTTAAAGGCAAACTCGGTCAGTTTCTGCGGCTTGTAGTCCGTGTATCTCTTCCTGGACATGATTCCTGTATGCAGGAGAGGTTCTGCAGCTAGGCTGGCCGTGGATGGTGTAGTTGTGTGGGCCGTAGTCGTTCCGCTGTCGTCTCTGGGATGAGGAGCTCTCAACTTAAGCAGCCATCTTCAGCTCCGGTCGGCCACGCCCCCCAGAACTGCTGACCTCATTTTCATTACACAACAATAGGACATCCACATACTGAAGCAACACTGAGCCTTCTTTTGGTACCCAATCGCTCAAAGATCGATTCAAGACCATGGATCACGCTGCAGGACTGTTCGCAAAGCCTTGCGGGAGCCTAGCCCAGGTTTAAAGTAATTTTGGGCTTCCTCTGCAACAGGTATGGAAGAGAACGCGATACTTAAATCAATGACCATGTAGATCTTGGACGTTGCCGGTATCTCACAAAATATTGTAGCAATATCCGCAACAAAAGGTGGAAGGGGGACAATAGCTTTGTTCAGGGCCCTTTGGTCCTGTACAAAGCGCCATTCACCACTGGCTTTGACTGGGTGAAATAGGGTGTTCCAGGGACTGATTGTATGTTTCAGTATTCCTTCTGCTAAATATTGCTTTTGGTAATGTACTACTGCTCCTTCCCCAATGATGGGCTTGCATGGTGTACAATGTATGCAGTGCCCATATAGGGTGTGTTTCAAGGTGTGCCGATAGTAACATAAAGTACCCTCTAAAATCCTGTCTTTTTTGGGTTAGACAAATCACAGATTTCTGATGTAGCTAGCAGGCCCCCAACTTTTGTAAATTTGATGTGAATGTTTAAACTTGACATTAAGTCTCTTCCCAGAGGAAGTGGTCAGTCAGAATGGCAAAACTCATTTAAAAAGATGTTGGTCATGAACTGTACCAACGGGCAATCTGCCTCTTCCCATATTACCGCTGCGGTTAGCTGCCCTACTTGTTCCTCTCCTAAGGGGGGCATTCTGACTTCCAATGTCCCATGTCCCTGAATGTGAAACAACCCTGCTGGTTATCCTGGGGATATGCTTGGTATTGTGCTTTTTGGGATTGTTGGGGAACTGGTTTTGTATAAGGGACAACCATTTGTGCAGCAGCTAACTGCGGGCTTTCTATCTGTTCAGGGTTAAATGAGGGAAATACCCCTCTTTTTGTAGTGAATAAGCCCGAGGATGCACGCTTTTTTTATGTCTTTGAGAAAGGCATCAGGTTTTAATGTTGACCAATTGGGGGTAATTAATTTAAGTAACTGTGTTGTTTTGGGATCTCCCCCGGACATGACTGTGCTCACATACAGTTCAGAGTTCTCCATTCCTGTATCTTTGTATAACTGGTGTACCCGTTTACAAAATGAATAAAAGTTTTCTCCCGGTCCCTGCTTTGCAGTGCACATTATCTGCAAAGCGCTCTCTCCTTTGTAACTTTACTGCCAAACAGCTGCCCAAAATGATTCCCATCCCTTTGCATTTTTAAAGGGGTCATTATCAGCAAATAATGTCTTAACTTCTACATCGCAGATGGGATCTGGATCCACTGTCTGTATTATTATTTCACAGTCATCGGCATTCATGCCAGTGCCTGCGCAATGTCTCTAAGAACAGAGCTGCCTCTCTGGGGTGTTTGCGTGGCTTTGGGCAAAGATCTTTAATATCCCTTAACGTCCCGAGGGGGAGTGGGATATGGACCGGGGTTTCTCCCATGTGAATAACTGGGAATTTGAGGGCTTCTATCCCCGAGGTCAAGCCACCCACTGCCTCATCATCCTTATCCTCCTCAGCTTTCCTTCTATCACTTTTTCTTCATCTTCCTTTTTTTTAATACACTGTTCTTCCTCCTTTACTAATTGACTTAAACGTTCCTTTATCTGTCTTCTATCTTCCCCCTCTCGTAACCAATTAGTTCCCTTTTGTTTAGCTATGGTTAATACTCCTGCTATAACATTTGGATCTAACGAGGGGTATATTTTCTTTGGGACAAGGGATTCATCTTTTACCATAGCATATGGAGGGGGTTTTTTTTCTTGATAAAAATTAGGGGGAGCTGATGGACTTCCTATTGCGTCTTCTAATTGCTCTTTCTTTTCCATTTTTACACTTGTATATTTCTTTCTATATTCCTTCCTACCCTTTGCCCAAATCTTACAACATTTAGTCATGTAATCTTTGTCAAGGTCTTTTATGGGATAATTATACTGTTTATGTTGGCCACATATTCTGGTCACTTCCTCCCACTCTTCCTCGGAACATGATCCGTATTCCCCCAAACATGGCACTTCTAACTGATGTGCTCTTTTTAAAACTAGTGACCAAAAAGGATCAGTATAATTTTTCCCATAATTGACTTTAATGTAATCAATCGGAGAGGGTTGGTGCTGCTTACCTTCAGCTTCCTTTCCTGCTTGATTACCCATTATAGCAAACAGTAATACTTATACTTTAAAATTAAAAAATTTCTGTCTTGCTTTCTCTATTTCGTTCCAGGGGCGGAAAATGTCCTTAAACTTATGACAATTTATAGATTTATGACAAGGAACCCAGTGTTCTCCTTTTTTAAATACAACCAGACACTGTATTTCTGCTACACTTAGTCCCTCGAACACCGGACTGGGGGGTAGTATGTTGTGTATATTAAACCTTAACATATGTTGTTTTGATCCCTGGAACATAGGACCCTTGCCAATTTTGACATGATACCCCCCTGGAACAATTGCCACTAATGACGTGGTCTTCCCTTTATAAGCAAACAATAAACCAGTTTTACATTCAGGACAACAATATACAGTCGACATTTAAAAAGGTAACCCTTTTTGTGTACACCTTTAGATATAGAGTTTCCACAGATCCGTCCTATGTAGAGAAGAATTTAAGATTCTTCCTCAATCTAATAACCTGGTCTGGCCAACCTAGCGAGACCCTCTGTATCTATTCTAAATCTACCTTTCAATCTTAACAGAGTCCCAGAAAACTTGTAGTTTTCTCGAGAGTCTACTTTATGGTGAACCAATTGACAAGGCAAGACTGTTGTTCCCAATAATAATTAAAGGGGGTCTTACCTGTTCAATTGGATCACCCCACTTCTGGTACCACTGAAAGGTTCTGGTTCTGTTTGGTTCTGTTGGACCTTCTTGGCTCGAGCTGGACTCAGGATCTGTGGAAGTCTCTCTGACCGGTCGGATATTCAAGACACCAATAAACAGTGAATGGGTATACTAGAATATGTCGTTTAATGGTTACATGTCCTTTTTTATACACAACGAGAAAAGAGTTAGACAAAAATAAATTCTAACAGGTTTTTTGACTTCTGCAAAAGCGGTCAGTTAACATACGTCAATTGTGGTCAAACTAGACATGTTCTGACATTTGAAACAGGAAGATAAGAAACGCCAGATGTCAGTGTGGTCAATCTGTCAGTTAAAAAGCAGAAGTGAGATAAACTTTTTCCCGGAAAAGGCCTAACCACAAAGTCACATTTCAACCTAAATATACATGCTTGTCAGTTACACAGAAGAAAGATTAGCCTGACCACACATCTTGTTCACACTCATGTCAGAGAAACATTATTGTAAAATATATATATATTTGAGGAGAACTCTAACCATGAATATTGGTTCATGATCTTCTTATACCTTACACTTAGATTCTGTCTGAACCAAAGAAAGATACGTTTCTCTGCTTCCCTTATGAAATAGATGTAGCTGAGCAAGAGATCTGCATCCAGGTGAGAGGCTTTCCATTGTTAAAACCAGCATATAGGTCGCTGAGCCTGAGCCTAATATACCATTTTTCCAGAAGACCCAGCTACAGAGAGGAGCCCCTTCCTTGATTGCTACCAGAGTAATCTAAATCCATTTGGGTGGTCCTTCTTCTTTGGGGCTTGGATCCCTCCAGCATTTCCCTTTCATTACCAGAGCTACTCTGGCCTTCACTGCAAGCACTTCGCCTTTGAAATTGATCCCAAGTAGCTGTTTTCTAGACTGTGTTACTGAAGCAGTGGTTCTCAGCTTAAAGTGGAAGTAAACCCTCCTATCATTTTCAGGCAAGGAAGCTGCCATCTTGGCCTCTGTTTAATCTTCAACTGGCATGATGCTGCATATGTGATCAGTTATGACACCAGCCATTGGATGGTTTGACAGTTTGGTTGAGAGCACAACCAATGTGACAGTTGGCATTCCCTGCATGCCGGGAATGTGACTGCTTTTTGAAACTGTTAAATTGATGGGTTTACTTCCGCTTTAACTGTAACTGCAAGTTACAGTTACTCTCTTTCTGATCATTTGGCCAATTACCCTTTCCTGCAAAAGAGGCAGAAGGTAGATCAGAAACCTCTAACCTGTTATACAGAGGTGCTGAAGCTCTCAGTGCCTACCAGCATTAGACACTGGTGCTTTCAAAGGAGAATATTTTTTTGGGGGGGTATTATCTCAAAGCAGCCCCAAAGCCACATTCACACTTGCAAATTGGCAGGACAGCGTGCAGATGCGAGAACCCCAGCGGGGGATACCAGCTCCCACAGCCAATTGCAGCCGCTCACGTAATCACTATGCAGCAATCACCTGTGAATGATCGACCCTGGGAGAAGACTTTCTGCGTCCAGTGTCAATCACTCACAGGTGATCACTGTATAGCAATTACACGCAAGTGGACACAATTAGTTGCAGGAGCTGGCAGCCTCCCGCAGCTAAACACTGGGACCTCCCACTGTTTTTTTCGCTTTTACATGCTGTCAGGCCATTATGAAAGTCTAAATGAAGCCTAATTTTGAAGAACATACAACCTGCTAACATTGTGAAGGAAGGCTCCATGCTTGCTCATTAGTGTGAAGTATAGTACTAGTATATTTTTTGTTAAAACAAAAAAAAAAAATAAGTTAAATTTACACATTGCTCTCGACAGGGCAGTAACATGGCAGGATTAGGTGCAAAGATAATTTATTGCTGAGTACATTTCCCTCTTCGATGGATGAATTAAGCAGTATTAACTAATAATAATGCATAGAATGATAGTTTTGTTTGTGACTTTTATTTATGAAGCTTTATGCATTAGTCATTTTAAAATGCTGCAAGAAATTGAGTATTAGGTACAGTACTTTTCCTTTATACTGTGTTAGCTGCATTTCATTATTTCACACAATTACTGCTAGTTAGTCTTTATACAACATATTGCTGACTGTGCTGGAGTAGATTAGATATATGTGCTGGAATTGCACTGGTATCTGTTGTAGATTCGATTTAGAACATCCACAGCAATATTTTATTAAGATAAAGTGACTGGCTAAGACTGAGATATGTCAGGTGCCTATTAAGGAGTAGAGGCTATTAAGAAGCTGTGGGGGACTAAGATAAGCTCCTCTTCATGAGAGCACTGCCGTAAAGTGGGTCATGGATTTTGTGCACACCACACTGTGATGATGATGATGTAAAAGTCAAATGTGAAAGGGTAGTTAACGCATGCTTATTATTTTTTCCAGTGGTGTCTATTATACTGAGCTTACTGGATAGAAGGATTTAGGTTTCAAGTCTAAAATAGAGATGGCAATTAAAGGTGTCCATGGAAAGGAAAAATAAAGGCCCATTATGGTGATGTGGGGTGCGTCAGGAAGACAGCAGGGGGACCAAGTGATCACGACTCTTAAAAGTGTTTGTCTCTGAAGAGACTGTAGGTGTTAATTTCTCTTCATCAGATCAACAGAAATGCAGGCAGCGGAAGAGGTAGGCATGTATGTTCTTCCTAGCATGAAGTTGACCATACATGTGGAAACTTCCCAGCACTTTCAGCCACCTTTGATTGTATACTGCATAAATGAATGTGGAATTGATCAACTGCTATGACATGGGATTACAATTGCCTTGATCCAAGCCAGTGGAAAAAAATGTATCACTTTTAGTGTAATTGCCATAGTTATTTTTATCTGGTTTCAATTGATTTTTTAATAACCTGAGTTAAAGCTGTAAATTTATAGCCTAGTTCAATCGATTGAATTTCAAGGGGAAGTAGGGCCAAAGCTTTTCTTTTTTTTACTGTTCCTGTAGGTCACAGGAGTGCTAAAGCCCACTGTTGGCTGGCTGCTGTCACTCAGCCGGTTTAGGCTCTCAAAGGATCCCAGACTTTAATGTCAGGATTCGCCCAGATGCCCGAGGGCCAGCAGGCTCAGGCTCTCAGCCTCCGCTCAGAGCCTGGGCCAGCTGCTCAAGCCCCCTGCACAGCCCAGCCCTCCAAAGCAGAGAGCTGGTCACCACTTTATGCTTAGTGAAGGCCGAGAACTAAGTGATCAGTGGTCATTGATCGCTCAGTTCTCAGTCGTAGATGTGACAGGGGACAGATGCAGCATAGAAACAATCCTGCATCCAGCTAGGTGAATAAGTATGTTTATTTTTTTCACAACCCAAACTTCTGGGTGGTAGATTGCTTAGTTTAAAGCAACCACTTTTATCATAACTTCAACTCCAGGCTAATCAAAAGTAGTTGAAACTGTCTGAAAATGATAACATGTACAGCCAGCTTAGAGGCTAAGTTTACCTTTGTGAAAAAATTTTTTTATTAATTTTTCCCCGAGGAGCCTGCAAAGCATTGCACCCTGAGGTGCTGGAACATGTTACATGTTACAACCTAAACACAGCTGAAACATGCAACATGTTTCAAAAGGCGAACCTAGCCTTTATTTGGTCATACACAGCCCACTTGGAGCACTGTCTGGGACTTTCGGGCCATGCAGGACTTCTCTAGGCGGCAGTAACCTTATGGCCAAGAGAAATTGTCCTACTTTTTTCCAAGCACCTGTTTGCTTGTATACCTTTTATTTATCCATGAGATGAATAGCACAGAAGATCTTTGTGAATTCTAGAAGGGTCAAAAAAAGACTTGTGTCTCACCATCTATTGTTCTTCCCGACAAATGTGCCTAAATATGGGCACCCACCCATTTGTCACCATATCCATGTATCTTTGTAACTTACATACATTTTTTAATTTAAGAATGCAACTGATTAGGGTTAAAAGTTAACTAACTAAGGATACAAATAGTATAGACCTAAACTTAAATAACCCTTTAGACTAAGCCAATTAAAGGCTAACACTAAGTAGATGGATAACAAAGGCTACTTTTTAAAATGAGAGTTGACTTGACTAAACGTAGCAGGGATCATTCCTAGTTTACTTTTTATTCAAGATACACAGTATTACTGTACCATGATCTGAACTTTCATATGCAGTCTGGTGGAGGAAATGTGATTAGCAGAAATGTGTAAAATTATATTTAGGCCCTTAGGCTATAGGCAGATATCAATTTACATTTGACTATGTAGTAAAAAAAAAACTGAAAAAGTGGAACTTTGCAATTTAATTAGAAATCTTCTTTTAATAGTGAGAGGCCTATTATTAAATGTTTTTACACAAGATTCACACAACTTTTCCCAAGATTCACACATTTTTTTTATTTAATTCAATTGAATATAATGTGTGAAGCCTCAGGAAAAGTGGTTTGAATCTTGTGCAAAAACAATTAATATAGACCACTTAGGGTTATATTTAGGATGACATTTTCTTAGCAATTCATAGCTACAGATATAACCCCAAGACTCCATTCACACCTTAGCGTTTTTCGTAAATGTTTTTGCAGCTTTTTACAGAAGCATATTACAAGCGTTTTACAGTTTCGGGCATTTTTGTTTAGCCAATAGAAAGCACTAGGGGGAAGGAGAGGGAGAAAAAATTAGGGGTGGAGGGCTGCGGTTTGAGCAGAAAACGAGTGACAAAATGCTCGTAAAATGCTCAAGTCAGGTATTTCTATTGAAGTCTATGGGGCCAAAAACGCTTGTAATCTGCCAATAAGTTGCTTATGTGTTTTTTTGAGTGACAGACATTTTGCTTCAGGCAACAGAATGCTCATTTGTGAACAGGGGCCATTGCAATGAATGGGATTTGGCTCGTTGAGCATTTTAGAGCTACAAGCTTCAAGCAGAAAATCGCTCAGGTGTGAATGGGGCCTGACTAAATTACATTTAATTTTATAAAGCACCGTGTATTATGAAAAAACGGCAGTGTTTGTTTTAATACAATACTTATTTTCACCTGTTTTTCATCCTATGTTGCACCTCTTTGTAGGCACTTCATTCCACTAGTGATGGCTGCATGCTATTTCTCAGGGTGGGTTTACTGATGCCAACAACAGTCTATGAAATGCATGCTAAATCTGTTACTTGTAGTGCCCATCTGAAGCCCATGTGGCAAAAGGACCTAGCAAGAGCATAATTGAAAGACAGTGACAGAGCATTATTATCCTATATTGGAAAGAGAGTGAACATGGCCCTTTAGGAAGGATCACTAGATATTATTTTAGCCAAAGCTACAGATTTAAAACTATTTCTATTTGAAATAACTTTAGCATGTTAAAGTTTCTGAAATATTTTGGTGTTTTGGGTTTACATATATGCTAAGCCTATGATAAATCGCTTCATGTTTCTCAGTACAGGCATCTAATGCATTATGCTTGCCATAACCACCAACTGGATTGACACTCAAAAGCTGCAGAATTAAAAAGAAACATATGGAGAAAAGCAAAAAAATAAACCTACAGTACCTTACACCAAGCTACCGCACAGGAGAGGATGACCTCACAATCCTTCTCCCAATATCCTGGGGACGCTTAGTATCTCAAATCTCTGCTTTGTTCTAAAATGTCTTCTCTTGAGATTTGAGAACTTCAGAATTTGCAGGATCTCCCTGGAGGAATCATGTTGTCATCCACATCTATACACTACCGTCAGAAGTCAGGTGTAAGACAGTATATTTTCAAAGTGTTTTTTTTTTTTTATATATAGCTTTAACATGGTGAGTTTACAGGGAGGGGCAGCTTAATTCAGTGGACCTTGCATTTTGTTGCAAGGCCCATTTTAAATGGGTTCTCAGTTTCACACCAAAATGCTCTATTTTGCTCCATTGCACCATGGTTTAGGAATTCCACTTGTCTCCATAGTAGCGGAAAATAGCCCAGTCCAGGTGTTATCTGCAGTAAACAAGAAGCACTACATCCTTCTAGTCAGGGCCGTTTGAAGGAATTTGGGGGCCCCAAGCAAAATGGACATGGAGGCCCCCCCAACCCCCCCCCCCGCACCCACGCAAAGCCTACAGGAACCACAGCATAGCGATACAGTTTAAGCTCACCCACACTTTTTATAAATAAAAAAGGTTTACAGTGCAAATACTGCTGTTGCATATAATCCAACATACTTAAAACACATACACACTCACATTAACATTAAGATGCTGTTTAGGACTGTTTATGGACAGTGGGATGGACAGGGGGACAGTGGGGTGGACAGGGGGACAGTGGGATGGACAGGGGGACCGTGGGATAGACAGGGGGACCGTGGGATGGACAGGGGGACAGTGGGATGGACAGGGGGACCGTGGGATGGACAGGGGGACAGTGGGACTGTAATGTCCACGTCATCTCTACAGTGTAATATCCACATATCCACATCATCTCTCCACCGTAATATCCACGTCATCTCCCCCACTGTAATGTTCATGTCATCTCCCCCACTGTAATGTCCACGTCATCTCCGCACTGTAATATCCACATATCCACATCATCTCCCCACCCTAATATCCACGTCATCTCCCCCACTGTAATGTCCATGTCATCTCCCCCACTGTAATGTCCACATCATCTCCGCACTGTAATGTCCACGTCATCTCCCCCACTGTAATGTCCACGTCATCTCCCCCCACTGTAATGTCCACATCATCTCCGCACTGTAATGTCCACGTCATCTCCCCCACTGTAATGTCCACGTCATCTCCCCCCACTGTAATGTCCACATCATCTCCGCACTGTAATATATCCACATCATCTCCCCCACTGTAATGTCCACATCTTCCCCCTGTAATGTCCACATCTCCCCCCTGTAATGTCCACATTTCCCCCCTGTAATGTCCACATCTCCCCCCTGTACTGTCCACATCTCCCCCCTGTAATGTCCACATCTCCCCCCTGTAATGTCCACATCTCCCCCCTGTCCACATCTCCCCACATCTCACCTCGGCCGCTGCCGCCGTGTGTACCAAGATGGCTGCCGCTCCGGAGCTAGGCCAAAGCCACGGCCTTTCCTATGGCCGCAATCCACAGATCAGCTCGGGCGGCTCGGCTGCTCGAGTCTTGCAAAGGGAACGGCGTTCCTGCTGTGAAAAAAGTGCAGGGACGCCGTTCCCATGCGTTCCCGCAGGACTCGAGCCCTGGACCCAGGGCGGAAATCCAGGACAGTGACAGGCAGCAGGCAAGCACCCTAGACTGGGGCCCCAGGCCAGCTCAGGGCCCCAAGCAATTGCTTGTTTTGCCTGTCCTGTTGCGACCGCCCTGCTTCTAGTTTATTTCTGCTTATCTTGCCCATTGTTGTTTTTACACTTTACTTTAATCAGGTATTTTTTGGTGACTGATCAGGTGAAATGCAACAGTTACAATAGCACTGATGCTGCATTTCCCCACACCTCTCTGCTCCGTGTTGTGTGGATGGGGCACATAGAAAGAAATGTGTTCTTGTGGAGACCTGCATTGATCAAGAGAAGCAAAATGCAAGTCTCCACATATAGTATGATTGAGTCTTTTGCAGAGAAAAAAATATGTAGGCTGAAAATTTTGACCTCTATTTAAAAAAAGTAAACAGTTGTCTGCTTGTCTCTGGCTTCAATGCTTTCTGAGTCACGGAAGTGGAACAAACACAGAGCAAGGGAAGTCACAGATGTCAGAACTCTTAATCTGCATACTTGTTCCATGTCAGTGACTCAGAGAGGTTGATTTCTTGAAAGAGAAGAGACTGTACACTTAGCAAAGTTAATGTTTACTGAGCTTCAAAAATAACGTGGAACTGAGTTCATTTTAAAGCAGAAGAAAACCCTAACATTAACTGTTCCTAAAAAAAGCTCTCATACCCCTTCTCCTGCCTGTCTTGCCTAACCTGTATAAAAAATATGTGTGCACTTACGTATTTTTGTAGTTCAATGTTTTTATTACATTTTCGAAAAAGGCATACAAAAAAAAATCCTATTAGGCAAGTTATCTCAAATGCATATAAACGTTAGACTTGTGCACAACGGCAAAATTCGTTCCGTTTCGGTTCGCTTCTTGTGCACAACGGAAAAATTCGTTCCGTTTCGGTTCGTTTCTTTCCGGTCCTGTTGATTCGTAATCATTCGTAATTTTGCTAGACGGGATTTTTCGTGTTCGGACTAATTCGTATTTTCGCAAGCGACATTTTTCGTTGAATTTTTTGTTGCTTTATAATTCGTACTTTCGGTAGAGTACGTTGTTTTTCGTTGATTCTGGACACAACTCCTACTTTCGTAACTTTTTTTGGGTTCGTTGATTCGTAATTTTCCATGTCTCTCTCACAACGACGCTGCCTATTATGCCTAATGTGTTTTGAATGGATTTGTACTTTTCTAAATACATAGCGGTTATTTGTAACGATTCGAAATCTCGTATTTTACTTTCGTTTTTTACATGCGGCTATAGGCTCCGCCCCTGTACACCATTTTGAGAGGGAGTTCAGCATGGTGAGGGAGAAGCAGAGAGCAGAGTGAGTGTTATTGTGCTTCGAATGGATTCGTACATTCATAACGAATTATGCCGAAGACATTCGGGCATTCGCTATTTTGCGGTATAATTTATTTCGGATTCGGTTTTATTCGTAATTGCTTTGTTCGGAAATTCGAATGCTTCCGAATGTCCGAAAGTTGCTAAATTCGGACGAATTTCGATTCGTTACGAAACGAATTGCACAAGCCTAATAAACGTATTACAACGGATTCTTAAAATAGCAAATATGAAAATACAAGATGCGCATTAGCCTTGTAAGTCATAATGAACATTAAAAAAGCATAGCAAAAGTTCAGGTGGCAATAACTCACAACATTGACATTAAGGCTAGCCATACATGGTGAAAATTTCTTTCCTGCAACTACGGGTAGCGTATCGATAATTGTAGGAGAATCAACAATCACATTAAGGTTAGCCATACATGGTGCAAATTTCTTTCCTGCAACCACGGGTAGCGTATCGATAATTGTAGGAGAATCCGGCAGGCTATCACAATCGATCGATCAACTTGGTACATTCAGCCTTCCCATTAATGGTTTGATTCGAACCATGTATCACTGGCCTTAGTCAGGGCCAGGGGTGAGGGCTCAATGTGTGCACAAAAGTGAGGCAGGCTATCACAAGATAATAGAGAGGTAAAAGACAGAGGAAGGTGGATAGAAGAGGAGAGGAAAGGAAGAAAAGGGACCTGAATGGGGAGGAGGCAGGGGGTGGAGGCGGTCAGAGATATCCCACTGCGGAAAAGCAAACTGTGGCAAATATGACCCGTTGGATTAAAGTTCAAGGCACCTATTTTTAATCCACTCCAGTCCGGTCACTTGATCCTACAGCTCCAAGTTCCTTGTGTCAGTAAGTGTCGGCTGCAAGGGAGAAGAGGGCCATGGGAGCATATGAGTGATGTCACAGCTCCTGTAATTCACAGCCGTTGTCGAGCACTACTTTACACAGAGCTGTAGGATAACAGGCCAGGGCCAGAGCAGATTGAAAATAGGTAAGTCCACACATCTTTTTATAAAGTTTTGGCAGAATAGGTAGGAAGAGGGGGGAGGGAACATTTTTAAGAAAAGTTATACTTTGGGTTTCCTCTAATTTAATCATAAAATTATGGTTTTGTGCAAAAAAAAATATATTGTTTTTCAAAACTTCCTTTTCACATGATTGTGCATTTAGTTTGAACATAAGTTCACTTAATTTACTGAGCACAGTGAACATTGAACTGAGATTTCCCATTGCTTCCTCTTCAGATGATATTTTGTGTTACTTTGAAGGCCCATTCTATATGCAACACACTTTAACCACTTGCCGACCGCGTCATGGACAAAAGACGTCCACAGAGTGGTCGAGTTATCCTGAGCTCACGTCCCTGGGACGTCCTCGTGCATTCGCGCTTCCCGCGCGCCCCCTGGTGCGCGCTCGCGGAAGTGTCCGTGCTCGCTGAGTTCACGGCTCCCACTGCAACAAGGATCGCGGTGAAGAGCCAATGATAGCGGCTCTTTACCACCTGATCGCTCCCTCCAATGAGGGATCGATCAGAATGTAAACAAACTGGGGTCAAACAGAGGTCCAGCTCTCTTCTCTCCTCACACTGATACAGCGTGTGAGGAGAGGAGAGATCCTTTTAACAGTGAGTGTCTCATATATATTCAGCAGTGCCCTTAAGTGCCACACAGTGCCACACAGTGCCACACAAGTGCCAATCTGTGCCCCACACTACCCATCAGCGCCCCTACAGCTCCCCTACAGTACCCATCTGTGTAAGCAGTGCCACAAAAATACTCATAAGTGCCACTACAGTGCCCATCAGTGCCACCAGTGCCACCAGAGTACCCATCAGTGCCACTAGTGTCCATCAGTGCCACCACAAGGCTGATCAGTGCCACCACAAGGCTGATCAGTGTCACTACAAGGCTGATCAGTGTCACTACAAGGCTGATCAGTGTCACTACAAAGCTCATCAGTGCCACCAGTGCTCATCAGTGCCACCTCTGCCACTTCAGTGCCCATCGGTGCCACCAGTGCTCCACCAGTGCCACTACAGTGCCCAGTGCCACTACAGTGCCTCATCGGTGCCATCAGTACCACATCAGCGCCACTATAGTGCTCATCTGCACCCTCATCAGTTACCAGCAGTGCACCCTCATCAGAACCCAGTAGCACCCTCATCAAAACCCAGTAGCACCCTCATCAGAACCCAGTAGCATCCTCATCAGAACCCGGCAGCACCCTCCTCAGAACCCAGCAGCACCCTCATCAGAACCCAGCAGTGCAGCCTCATTAGACCAGCCTCATCAGCACCCATCAGTGCAGCCATATCTGTTCCAGTTTTCCTACCACAGTTTGTCACCACAGCCCACAGTCACCAGTATGGCGAAAAAAATGTTTTCCGCTGAGGAGGCATACCAACAGCTTTGCTTGACTGACGAGAGCAGCGACGAGCTCTCTGAGTCTGATTCTGGTTCAGAATATGAACCTGTTATAAGCAGTGGGTCTTCTACAGATTCAGAGGAAGAGGAAAGTGTGCCCAGGAAACGAAGGCGTTCTGACATGGATCAGCAGGCTACCACAAGTAGCGCTGTGGCATCAACCAGCAGCTCAGTGCCATCCACCAGTAGCACAGTGCCATCCACAAGAAATGAAGTACCACTACAGCAAAGGCCAAGAACTAGCGGGGTGTCATCTCAGCCCCAAAGGGTTAGGACCCATGCCAGCCTTCCCTATGCCCTTGAAAACCCTCTGTGGCTTCCCCCCAATTCAGGAGCAGCAAACATCCCCCCTTTCACCTCCCAGCCAGGTGTTCAGGTGAACACAGAGAATTTTGCCCCTATTGATTTTTTTAATTTAATTTTTACCCAAGACCTATTATCCTCCATCGTGACCCAGTGCAACCTCTTTGCACAACAATTCATAACTAACAACCCTGATTCAAGTTATGCCCGTCCCTATGTGTGGAGAGAATTGACAGTGGAGGAATTTTAATTATTTTTAGGCCTAACGTTCAACATGGGGCTCTCAAAAAAAAATGAAGTATACTCCTATTGGTCCTACAAACCCATCCAGCACATGCCAGTCTTTTCATCCATTATGTCAAGATCCAGATACCTCATGATAATGCGCTTTCTCCATTACAATGACAATACCCAGTGCCCTCCCCGAAATGACCCATCACATGACAAATTATTTAAAATTCGGCCACTTCTAAATTTTTTCTCTGAGAAATTCCCCCAGTTATATATCCCCGACCAAAATATATCCGTGGATGAGTCATTGGTCCACTTCACAGGCAGGCTTGGCATCAAGCAGTTTATTCCAAGCAAAAGGACCCGATATGGGGTTAAAATCTACAAGCTATGTGACCAGGTCACTGGCTACATTTACGCCTTCCTGGTGTATGAAGGGAAGGACTCCCAACTGCATCCCCCTGAATGTCCTGAGTACATCGGTGCCAGCGGAAAGGTTGTTTGGGAGCTTATACAGTATATCCACTCCTTGAAAAGGGTTACCACCTTTATGTGGATAATTACTATACCAGCATCCCCCTCTTCCGCAACCTTTACCGGAAGGGCACTCCAGCGTGTGGTACAGTGCGAGCCAACAGGAAGGGTTTCCCGCAAAGACTCGTTGCTGAAAGACTACGAAAAGGGGAGACGGCGTCTTTGCGGAATGAAGAGCTATTGGCTATCAGGTGGAGGGACAAAAGAAATGTCCACATGCTCTCAACGATACATAACGACACCTACGTGGAAATCCCCAAAAGAAACGGCCCTATCCAAAAACCAGCATGTGTTCATGATTATAATTTGTTCATGGGGGGAGTCGATTTTAATGATCAGATGATTGAACCCTATCTTCCCACAAGAAAAAGCCGCTATTGGTATAAAAAGGTCTCCATATATCTTTTCAGTATGGCCCTTTACAATACTTATGTAATTTACCGTAAATCTACAAGGACCCCCTTATCTTATTTTCAGTACCAAGAAGAAATTATCGAAGCCCTTTTGTACCCTGAAGACCCACCAGAAAGCATTCGCTCAGATTCAGTGAGCAGACTCCATGAACGCCACTTTCCTGATAAACTCCCCCCCCCATGAAACAGGCCGAAAACGTCAGAAGAGGGTGTGCTCCAAAGAAGGAACTAGAAGAGACACTGTGTATTATTGTCCCGATTGTCCTTCCCAACCAGGCCTTTGTTTTGGTCGATGTTTCCGTCGTTACCATACTTTTCTACATTATTAGGAAAGTATGGTAAACCTAATTGTCATTTACCGCCACACCCCTTATGCCACTGTACATACCGCTGCCTTCTCCGGAACTGACCCTGACCTGCTAAACGACCACGCCTCTGCCTAACGCTAAACTGTACCTACCTCTGCCTGCCCTGGAACTGACCCTGGCCTGTTATACGACCACGCTTCTGCCTAACCCTAAACTGTACCTACCTCTGCCTGCTCTGGAACTGACCCTGGCTTGTTATACGACCACGCTTCTGCCTAACCCTAAACTGTACCTACCTCTGCCTGCTCTGGAACTGACCCTGGACTGTTTGACCACGTTTTTTGCCTGCCTCTTGGATTGATCTTTTACCCTGCTATGCTAATGGGGACACAGGGGTCTCACATATGTGAGGGGCTCCAGAATTGTTTTTCTGGATGAAGAAAACACATTTTTTAGTTTTCTCATTCCCGGATTAGGGTCTGGAGACTCGGAGGCTTCAAAGAGATTTGGGTGGGAGAAGCCTCTACCCCTGTCCCCATTCTTTCCTGGCCTGCTACTTGGACCATGTTCCTGCTTACTACCAGGACCAATATTTTGGCACTGCTGGCAATGTCTCTACTTGCACTGACCTTGGACTGTATATGGACAGTATCTCTGCCTGTACTGACTATGGACAATATTCCTGCCTGCTGCCTGGACAATTACATTCACTGACGCTGACCACGTCCCTGCCTGCTGCCTGGATCAGGGCTCTCCTTCTGTGGACAATTGCACTACTAAAACCACAGGTAATCTTTTGTTTACCATTTACTCAGCAGAATGTAGTTCAGGGTGTAATTCTTGGTATGTACATGCTATATGCTAGAAATATGAAGGGCCTTCAAAAATGTGATAGATTGTAAGGAAATTAGATGCGTAATTTATGTCCCTAGGTCACCTGATGGTGCTTCCTGGATATTGGGCCTCTATGTGGCCAGGCTGTGTAAAAGTCTCACACATGTGGTATCGCCATACTCAGGAGGAGTAAGAGAATATATTATGGGGTGTCATTTTTGCTATGTACATGCTATGTGTTGGAAATATCTTATAAATGGACAACTTTGTGTAAAAAAATGTGTTTTTATTTTTTTTCCACATTTTCCAAAAACTTCTGGAAAAAAATGAACAGTTCAAAAGACTCATAATGCCTCATAGATTATACGTTGGGGTGTTTGCTTTCCAAAATGGGGTCACTTTGTTGGCGTTTCCATTGTCCTGGTGCTCCAGGGCCTTCAAAAGTGTAATAGGTGTTTGAGAGATTAGATGTGTAATTTATGCTCCTAGAACGCCTGAAGTTGCTACTTCAATGTTGGGCCTTTGTATGTGGCCAGGCTGTGTAAAAGTCTCACATATGTGGTACCGCCATACTCAGGAGGAGTAGGAGAATATATTTTGGGGTGTAATTTTTGCTATGTACATGCTATGTGTTGGAAATATCTTATAAATGGACAACTTTGTGTAAAAAAAAATGCGTTTTCATTTTTTTTCCACATTTTCCAAAAACTTCTGGAAAAAAATGAACAGTTCAAAAGACTCATAATGCCTCATAGATTATACGTTGGGGTGTTTGCTTTCCAAAATGGGGTCACTTTGTTGGCGTTTCCATTGTCCTGGTGCTCCAGGGCCTTCAAAAGTGTAATAGGTGTTTGAGAGATTAGATGTGTAATTTATGCTCCTAGAACGCCTGAAGTTGCTACTTCAATGTTGGGCCTCTGTATGTGGCCAGGCTGTGTAAAAGTCTCACATACGTGGTACCGCCATACTCAGGAGGAGTAGGAGAATATATTTTGGGGTGTAATTTTTGCTATGTACATGCTATGTGTTGGAAATATCTTATAAATGGACAACTTTGTGTAAAAAAAATGCGTTTTCATTTTTTTTCCACATTTTCCAAAAACTTCTGGAAAAAAATGAACAGTTCAAAAGACTCATAATGCCTCATAGATTATACGTTGGGGTGTTTGCTTTCCAAAATGGGGTCACTTTGTTGGCGTTTCCATTGTCCTGGTGCTCCAGGGCCTTCAAAAGTGTAATAGGTGGTTGAGAGATTAGATGTGTAATTTATGCTCCTAGAACGCCTGAAGGGGCTACTTCAATGTTGGGCCTCTGTATGTGGGCAGGCTGTATAAAAGTCTCACACATGTGGTACCGCCATACTCAGGAGGAGTAGCAGAATATATTTTGTGGTGTTATTTGTGGAATGTACATGCCATGTGAGAGAAATAACCTGTTATAATGACAATTTGGTGTGAAAAAAAATAATAAAAATAAAAAAAATCTTCATTTTGCAAAGAATTGTGAGAAAAAATGACAACCTCAAAAAACTAACTATGCCTCTTACTAACTACCTTGGAATGTCTACTTTCCAAAAAGGGGTCATTTGGGGGGTAATTGTTCTTTTCTGGCTTGTTAGGGTCTCAAGAAATTAGATAGGCTGTCAGTACATCAGGTGTAATCAAATTGATACATTTTCAGTGATTGGCACCATAGTTTGTAGACCCTATAACTTTCACATAGACTAAATAATATCCACTAATTTCGGTTATTTTTACCAAAGATATGTAGCAGTATACATTTTTGCCCAAATTTATGAAGAAAAATTACTTATTTGCAAAATTTTATAATAGAAATTAAGAAAAATTCATTTTTTTACAAAATTTTCGGTCTTTTTTCATTTATAGCACAAAAAAAAAAAACAGAGGCAATCAAATACCACCAAAAGAAAGCTCTATTTGTGTGAAAAAAAGGACGAAAATTTCATATGGGTACAGTGTTGCATGACTGAGTAATTGTCATTCAAAATGTGAGAGCACCGAAAGCTGAAAATTCGTCTGGTTAGGAAGGGGGTTTAAGTGCCCAGTTGTCAAGTGGTTAAAGCAATTCACTTTAATGCATGTAATAGCGAGGGATAACACATGTGTAATAATGTACCTCCCAGGCTGAATTTGGCCTTCAACTAGCAGATCTTGTGATTTGCCCAAGTTTGTTTCCTAACACTTTAATATACAGCCCTGTAGTTCCATAACTTTTTCTATTTGCATTACTTTATCAGATGAAAAATAAAACAAACTGAAAGTTAATCTCCCTGCTCTCCACTCGTTGCTTGTTTTGGTGGCCACTGTTACCTGGAACAGAAATAGAACAGAAATATTCTATTAGGGATACTTGATGGCAAATAACCTTGCAGGAGTTTTGAGTATTTCTACTGTCAAAATGGGAATAAAAAGTTTTGACCTAAAATATACTTTAAGTGCAAAAAATACTTTACAAATGTTAAAAGAAAACACTGTGTTACAGGAAAAAATGTGTTCAACAACTGCGTAGTAGGGATGAGCTTCATGTTCGGGTCGAACATGAGTTGACTGTTCACCCGTTCGCTGAATAGCGAACAATTTGGGGTGTTCGCGGCAAATTTTCGAAAACTGCGGAACACCCTTTAAAAGTCTATGGGAGAAATCAAAAGTACTGTGGTTTTTAACATTTTTGACACTTTTTTTGTGAAATGGTAGGGGTACAACGTACCCTGTTACCAATTCACATGGGGGGCGGGATCTGGGGGTCCCCTTTGTTAAAGGGGCTTCCATATTCCGATAAGCCCCCCGCCCGCAGACCCCCACAACCACAGGGCAAGGGTTGTGGGGATGAGGCCCTTGTCCCCATCAACATGCTGCGAACCGAACCGGGGGGTGTTCGGCTCATCCCTACTGTGTAGTAAAGATGATAATTAAAGTGGCGTTAAACCCAGACTATGAAAATGTCTCATTACACGCTATATAACACAGTGTGCAAACTCAGAATGCCACTAAAACATTGGTTTTGTGTAGAGTGAAATAGACCTGGTTGATCCTGCCGTCAGCTGTCCCTTCCATCTTCGCTGTGTCGCCATTGCTGGGTGAGATTGTGTACAACAGCTGGTGCCCTCTACTGAGCATGCTCCATTTCAGTTCCCTTGTAAGCTCTTCTTTGCCCCCTTTTTCTTATCTGTGCAGCTCACATGACTATAGAATCACACACGTGGGTGGAAACAGAGTGGTAAATGACACTCGCCTCCGTCCCTCCTCCTATTGCTAAACACTATTTAGATGAGATACCTTGGAACCTTAAATGCAGATGCAGTCTGAATAGAATTAAAGCTAGTGTCAGTAATCTCTGACTCTACCTACACAATATTAATGCACAAAAAATACACATTTGATAAATAATGATTTATACGGAGCTGTAAAACAGTTATTTGATATTTATAATCTAATTTGAATTGCTCTTCTTCTGTTTTTTTAGTCATGTGACTAGCATAGCACCAACCAGGGCTGTGCAGACACAGACTTACACACTGTAGAGAGCATACATCAGCAGAGTAATAGAAGCCCCTCCCAAAGATCTTTTTTTGCAGATGCCAAATAACAGGGAAAGATCATGTGACCACAAAAGGGCGCTACACGGATAAGGTACAGATTTTTAAAACAAAACAAAATACAGTGCCATTATTGGTTTATGTGATTAAATGATGGAAATGAACACTTCTCTGTTTAGTATCACTTTAAAATACAAAAAAAGGGTTGTGCTTAAAAATATATATTACACACAGGAAGGTGAACTGTAAATTAAGAATCCATTTGCTTTGCTGTGGATATATGATTATAATTTTTAATGGTTCATTTTTGGGGTATTTTAAATTTTTTATTAATTTAATTTTGGTAATTGTCCATAGATATAGGCAAGGTAATAAGCTTTGTCAAGTAAATATATATTTTAGGCTGCTTACTGGTGGTAGCAAGTAGTCAACTATTTGATTAGGCATTATTCTTATCTCCTGTTACCATGTGGATTTTATGGAAAATAAATGAAACCTCAGCAGTTATAGATGAAAGAAAATTATATTGCTAAAAATCTACTTGGGTCAGAGCAGACTGTTGCAGTAGAGATAGTTTTAAATATCTTAAGGGTATAGCATAATATTCTTTTCAATTCATATTTTTGATCATCTTTTATAAACAACACAATAGAAATCTTTGAGATATTAATTATATTTTGCAAACTGTTTTTTAATGGGTTTGGCCTAATGCACACTTAAGTTTTTTTTGAAAATAGAAGTGTTTTGATGCCCTTTGTATATTTGTATGGTTTAAATGCATTTAAGGTCATTTAATGTGCCTGTACATGCATTTTTGATGAATTTTTAGTCATTTTCTGATAAGCCTTTACTTTCGTATATGCATATGTTTTGCTTATTTTAATACTATATGTCTTATATTATTAGGTAAGGCAATGAAGATAATTTACAGTATTTATCGGCGTATAACACGCACCCTAACTTTAACCTCCTATGATTCTGGAAGATTTTAGGTGCTGAAAGCGGTACCATTATTTTGCATGGAAATTTGGCGTTTTACATTGTAGGCCTGTAATTCTTAGTAATAACTCACCTAAATCTGTCCAAACCAGAGTCTAGTAGACATCTCGGGTATGATAAAGTTTGAAACACAAAATCATAAATTATAATATAATAAATAATAACAAATAATAATTTAATAATAATAATACGTTTTATTCAATAAATTTTAGTAAATAATATAATCAAAAACACTGAATTTTTTTTTTGCTCAAACAAGGGTGCAATATTAGAAGTCATATTGCTTCAGTAAACGTCTCGGGTATAGAAATTTTTAAAACAAGGTACAGCACAAAGTCCTACATCGCAATCGGGACAATAGAACCGCGTTTCTTTACGGATTTTCCTTCCGGTGTCGTCACGCTTGGAGCAGCAAACCACACACATCCTTGTGGGTGCTGTCTTCTTTTCAGTAGGTGGAATGTGGTGCATAAAGTGACGACCAGTCAGGCGTTCCGGGTTCACAACGCCAGCAGCCCGACGTCCAGATCTGCTTACAGTCGTTGGCGTCTGGTGCTTTAGAAAAATTAGTTTGGCAACCTTCCACACAAAGTCCGCATGAATAATAGGCCTGTCACTATTTTTTTTCAGAAGAATGGAAGCATTCCACAGGCACTGTTCCAGAGGATGCCTGAAGATTTTTTTATAATATTTCTTCTGTTGCTTCCTCATCGCAGGATAAAAGGTCATGGCCTGGTCAGCCCTGTCCACACCTCCCATGGTATTGTTGTAATCCAACACGACCTGTGGCTTCATGACATCTTTTCCACCTTTGGTATGTACCATTACAGTAGAGGTGTTGTGGATGGTACTCATAAGGCACACGTTTTTTTTTGTCCAGCCATTTTAGTGCCATCATTTTGCCTTTCTGCCAGGCAACTATTTCTCCTGCCCCAAGCTTTTTATTGGCAAAGGTTGGCGGCATGTCACGCCGGTTAGGCCTAACGGTCCCATAGGCATCCGTTTTGTTCAGGAGAAGGAACTCAAAGAGTTCTGGGGACGTCTAAAAATTGTCTGTGGTGACACAGTAGCCCTGATTCAGCAATGGCTCAATCAAAGAGAGAACCAAAGCGGTTGCCATTCCAAAACTGCTGAATCGATCGCTGAATTTGGTCCCTTTCCCGGTGTACAGGACCGAATTCCAGATGTACCCAGAGCTGGATTCACACAGCATAAATGACTTCATGCCAAAACGAGCTTGCTTTGATGCGATGAACTGTATCCAGCTAAGTCGACCTTTGTAGGCCATAAGACTTTCATCAATACTTATGTCTCTGTCCGGCACATAGGTCTGCTGGAAATTCGTCAGAATAAGTTGGTAAATCTCCCACATTTTTTTCAGCTTAGGAGCTGGATGAGAACTCTCATCAAAGTGTTCATTATTTGCAAAATGCAAATATTGATAAGCGAAAATTTATATTCGGACATAACGGTGCCAAAAAAAGGAGTGGCCAGCAATTTGTTGGTTGTTCAGTACCATTTCTGCAGGGGTTTCCCCACCACTCCCTGTAGAATTATAAGGCCCAAAAAGTTCCAGATGTCTTCTCTGGTTACCGGTTCCCATTTTCTGCTCCTTGAAAAGCGATGATGGGTAGCAGATTGTTGCTCCTGGTAGCGATTTGTCTCCAAAACAATTTTTGCAATAACTTCATCTGTCAGAAAGAGCTCGAGGTATGCCAAGGGGTTATTGTCCTCAACTTCCACTTTGATCCCAGGTGCTCCTGTAAACGGAAATCTTGGTGGCGCTACGTGCTCCGTACCGCAATCAATCGAGCACCAAGTCCGCACATCGCTGGGCACAGTCGCAGGATCGTCGCTAAAATCGCTTTCTGCGTCCGATGAAGAACTTCCCCATGAATCGCTGTCACTCAACTCCTCTGCAACCCATTCTGAGTCGCTGTCGCTGACTTCCAGCAGGTCATATAGCGATTTTGAGGTGGAGGCGCGTTTTTTGGATGCCATGGTCGCTGTGCAGTTTACAGATACAAAGTATAGTAAAACTGCAGACAAGGGCACTGGAGAAAGCACTGGGGGGCAATCTAAGGTCACTTTATTTTATTTTTTATTGTAATCCAATAGGATTACATTGTATCAGTGTGTTTGTGTTTTTATACTTTTGAATTTGCCGCCGGTTCCGCCCCCCTGCGTCGCGACGCTCGTAGAGAAGGGAATCAGGGCAACACAGTGCATCGGGCGGAAGATCTGGCCGCTGTACACTGCGGGAATACATTGCGGGATCCCAGAGAAGATGTAAGTCACCTCTTCCAGGATCCAGCGAGGCAATCCCGAGTGTGGCTCGGGGTTACCGCTTTAGGTACTAAAATCTCACCCCGAGCCACACTCGGGAATACCGAATTAAAGATGTGTTCACATCAATCATCCAGTCATGTGCAAGCAAAAACCATGTTAACCCCAAGTCATTGGGGTTGATTTATTAAAGGGGAAATGGGTGTTCATATTACTAAATGTTAGAACAAGGTGAAGCTGTGTTCACTTTGCAAACCCTATCCTTTTCCAGCAAAAAATATTGTTTCTTTTTTAATTTCCCTTACATAATTGGGTATTCACTTTAATACTAGACATTTATTTTATTAGGTGAACAGCTTCCATTTCTCAATTTAAAGGGCACTGATTCTACCCTATTCAGTAAGCTCAGTGAACATTTACTTTGCAAAGTGAGCCCATGGAAGTTCTGTAAAGTAAAGGAAAATTAGGTGCAGTGATGTTCTGCAATTATCACTGACAGGAACAGATAACAGTCTACAAAAATAAATCATTGTAACAAGTAAGAAAACTGGACATAGATCATAGTGTTACTGGGATTGATTTACTAAGGGAGTAGAAAATTCTCACTCTGCAAAAGTAGAGATTCACTTAGTTTAGTGAATACAGTAATGATGTGTTCACATCAAGCATCCATTGATGTGCAAGCTAAATTTCTCTTTTTAATTTCCCTTGCAAACATTCAGTATTAAAATTGAGTACATCTTTACCTTATTCTCTTATTTGCTAAGTGAACTTTTCCTACTCCTTAACCACGTGACTACTGGGCACTTTTACCTCCTTCCTACCTAGGCCACTTTTCAGCTTTCAGCGCTGTCGCACTTTGAATGACAATTGCGTGGTCATGCAACACTGTACCCAAACTAAATTTTGATCATTTATTTCACACAAATAGAGCTTTCGTTTGGTGATATTTAATCACCACTCGGTTTTTTATTTTTGCTAAATAAATGAATAAAGAAAAAAACAAAAAAACTTTTCATAGTTTGTTATAACATTTTGCAAACAAGTAATTTTTCTCCTTCACTGATGTGCGCTGATGAGGGTGCACTGATGGGCACTGATAGGCTGCACTGATGGGCACTGATGAGGTGGCACTGATGAGGCAGCACTGGTGGGCACTGATGAGGAGGCACTGATGAGGCTGCACTGATTGGCAGCACTGATAGTTGGCACTGATAGCCGGCACTGATGGCCACTGATAGGGGCACTGATAGGCACTGATAGGTGGCACTGATAAGGAGGCACTGATTGGCAGCACTGGTGGGCACAGATTGACAGCACTGGTGGGCACAAATAGGCAGCACTGGTGGACATTGTTGGGGCTGCACTAATAATCAGGTCACTGATAATCATGTCCCTTTTAGAGAAGTCGGTTATCAGCATGAGGAATGGAGTGGCACTAACCGTGATCAGCTGTGATTGGACACAGCTGATCACGTGGTAAAGAGACGCTTATTGGCTAATTACCTCAATCTGTGATCAGCAGTGTCCGGAGGACACTGCTATCACAGAGCACAACACCCGTGCCCTGCAGCGGGCACGCGTGGCGAGCGCAATCATAGGACACATATGACGGTGTCCCACGTGTCATCATTCAGCTATAGTGTGGTCGGAAAGTGGTTAAAGAGGTGCTTCACTCATATTTAGAAAAATTAAAAGTCAGCAGGTACAAAAACTGTAGCTGCTGACTTTTAGTAAATAGACACTCACCTGTCCCAGGATCCAGCAGTGTCCTCACCTGGCCGGTTTCTTCACCAGGCTTTGGATGCCGGCACCACAAACTGTGGGCAGCGGGCTTGGATTGCTTGCAGCTTCACAACCGGATGCTCACTGCACATGCGTGAGCCGCTCTGCGCCATCCGATTGGTCCCACAGCTTTCTAGGACCTGTGACAAGTTGACATTTTGCCCTATTGGGTGAAATTCTGCTTTACGTAAATCAACCACAATGTATATATACGCTACTAGTTTGGCTGATCCTAATAGTGGTGTGACAGGTAAAGTTGTAGGGCTTCTTGGAGGACGGTTGGGGTTTCAATTTGTGCCTCAAAGGTGAGGATTGGATTTGGTTGGGTGAATTTCTGTGTGTATTGTTAAAATTGTGAAGAAGGTTCATAATTTGTTGTAGTGGTGTAAGTTTTAGGGCCCCCTTTACAGCTTCACAATCCACACAAGTCCATCTAGTTCAACCAATAAAAGGGGAAAAAAATGTACAATCCTATATACACAATCCTATACCCACAGTTTATCCAGAGGAAGGCAAAAAAACCACAGCAAAGCATAATCCAATTTGTTCCAGCAGGGGAAGAAAATTCCTTCCTGAGCCCCCGAGAGGCAATCGGATTTTCCCTGGATCAACTTTACCTATAAATATTAATATTCTGTTATATTATGTACATTTAAGAAAGAATCCAGGACTTTTTTAAAGCAATCTACTGAGCTGGACAGAACCAGCTCTTGAGGGACTCTATTCCACATTTTCACAGCTCTTTCTGTGAAGAAGCCTTTCCGTATTTGGAGATTAAATCTCATTTCCTCCAGATGTAAAGCGTGCCCCCTTGTCCTCCGTGATGACCTTAAAGTGAATAGCCCAAACCACTGCAATGCACCTCAAATGGACCTGACATTGTTGGCAAAGCACCACACCACAATGCATAGTAGTTTATTACCCTGCTTTGTTTAAGTGCTATGTGATGCCATTTAAATTAATAGCATGTTCACATTCCCACAGTTCAAAGGTTTTTAAGCCTTCCTAAGACACAAATGTGGTATGATATAATACAGGCCCTGAATGTCCCAGATCCTTTCTTGGGATATGATAAAAAGCATCTCACAAACCTGGGCCATGCATTTGACTCTGACCTTGGCATAATAATTTAGGAAAAAGAAGAAATGGCTGCACATCCAAAGTTTCCAAAAGTGCCTTTTATTGCAGATGGTCAAAATACACCAGGGACACCAGGTGTTAGTCACATAGACGCGTTTCACACATCTGATCTGTGCTTAATCATTACCAACAATAATTTAGGAGTCTTTTATTGTGTACATAGACTACGATATGTATGCAATGTATGATGGGAGTAGACTCAGACTCTACTTAACCACACTACTTTAAGCCATGCTCAATGTTCAGTGCAACACACCCACACTAATTTTTTTGCTGCGCAGGCTGCATTTTATGTTTGCTCTTGTGTGTCTCTCTTTCTTAAATAATAAAGTTAGTAGGTATGTATAATGTAATGTCGAGATTTAACACAACTATGGCAATATTATATAAAATTTTATTTCAGTTTGCTAAGTTCTAACTGGCAGATATAGAATAAGTTGTTGCATAACATCCTCTGGCTGGGTAATGATACTGTTGTTATAGTCGTATATCATTTGGCCTCGTGGAGTATGCTATAGTTTATTTATGTAATGTACTATGGAGGAATTGTATAATGTGTAGGCCTGTCACCATCAAACCATGACCCTAAAAAAATCACTATTTTCATACTCACTGGCAGTAATCCACACCCACTATTCTATTCGCAATTAACCACTATGAGGTGGGTCCTCACTCTCATTTCCTCTGGTAGGCCCCAGTCCAACCCTGATTTTACTTTAATCCAAAATGTTGTGCCTGTGTTTTTCCTTTAGTAAATTCATATTTTTAACCTCAGTAAAGGCATAGCTTCATATTTTTGTATTATTTCTTCACATGAATTATAAGTCAGAATGCTTTAATACTGAGTTATCATTGCTGTAAGAAGGCCATTTTTTCTGTTTTCCTGAACACTCTAAACTTGAGGAGTGTACATAATTAATTAGCGTATATACAGCAGCCAGGATATCCTGTTGTTATAACATGTTTCACCTGTAGAGTTCTGATTATATTAAACTCCCACTGTGTTGTTGTGCCTTCACAACAGAACCACTCCAAAAGCTATATCTTCTGTCACGTAATTTTCTATATGCACCAGAATACAAGGGTGTAATTACAAAACTCAATGGTACAAAACCCAAGTTTGAATACATAAGATAATACCTTTATTATTACTATTACTATTATTACTTCTATATTGGTTACTTCTCAGTCCATGACAGTTCTTGAGTGCTATCTGGTTTCATCAGGGGTGCTTTACTTTGAGGGGAGGCCAATAAGTTCTTACCCTCACCATGATCTACAGTAGATTTGCTAGGGATCTGGAATTTTGAAGGTTTATAGGTGTATATCTTATTAATATGCATGGCAAGTTTTGTAGGTCATGGTAAAAAATATTTAGTACCAAGAGAAATGGAGTAGGTGTCATGACGGACAAAGTTGAATACTGAGCCGTGATTAATGGATGAATAGGAAAAAAGAAAAACCGCTCTGGACAACAAAAAAAGAAAGGATAAAGGCAGCAGCTTATAGAGGGATACACACATAAACAGATATAAGCAAACAAGGTGGTAAACTGTGCCAATGATAGTGGTAGTGAGGAACACACATCAGTCCTTAACCACTTCCATACTGGGCATTTTCACCCCCTTCCTGCCCAGGCCAATTTTCAGCTTTCAGCGCTGTCACAATTTGAATGAGAATTGTGCGGTCATGCGATGTTGCACCCAAATTAATTTTGATAATTTTTTTCCCCTACAAATAGAGCTTTCTTTTGGTGGTATTTGATCACCTTAAAAATATTAAAAAAAGAGAAAAGAGTTATTGACGAGTCACTATTATGCTCTAATAGGTAGTGTTTGGACACCGAATGTCTCTTAAACCCCATCTTTATATTAGTGATGTGCTCATTGAGGCGGACTTGTAGGGGGCGTTTGGTCCGCCCCCATATGGCAGGCCACACAGGCACTGCAACATGTAGAGCACCCCAACGGTAGCACAGGTAATACAAGGCTTCATAATATGTTGTTTCTAGCAGTGGAGGTGAAGGTGGTGGTCCGTCTCATAGTTAAGCTGAATACCTCTCTGATTTAAATTAAGGGACGCCATAAACTCCACCAAATCTCGGTGTTGGCCATCCCATAAGAGGAGGATGTCATCAATATACCTGGCCCAAAGGACCAATTGTGGTATGTCCTTGGTATGGATGACATCCTCCTCCCACCTGGCCATAAAAAGATTAGCCAGGCTAGGGGCATACTTAGCCCCCATAGCAACCCCCATATCCTGTCATATGGGATGGCCAACACCGAGATTTGGTGGAATTTATGGCGTCCCTTAATTTAAATCAGAGAGGTATTCAGCTTAACTATGAGGCGAGTCAATCTGAGATCCATTATTTGGACCCTAAAATTGGGATTAAGGATAACATATTCGTCACATCTACTTTTTTCAAAGGGACAGACAGGAACTCATTCATCCCTGTTGATAGTTGTCATCACAGTTCTTGGCTCAGGGCAGTTCCTAAGAGCCAATACCTTAGACTACTTGGCTGAAAGGGAACCTCGAGAAGGGGAACAATTTCCCCTGGGTGTTCCCTTCACAACTTCCTACTCTCTACAGCATAAAATTATCAAGCAATTGATTAATAAACACTGGCACATTGTTAGTAATGACGCCATTCTTAAAAGTGTTGTACCGGTTAAACCTAGAGTGATTTTTAGAGGTGTTCTCTCTCTGCGTAATCAGGTGGCCCCCAATGTCCTGAATCCACCGGTTACTAGCAGGTTTTTTTTTTTACCAGTTAACTGGTTTTTATCAATGCAGAAGGTGTAGGGTCTGTTCTCTGAATTCTTGCACTTAGAGACGGACCACCATCTTCACCTCCACTGCTACGCAGAAACAACAGCCTTGTATTACCTGTGCTACCGTTGGTGTGGTCTACATGTTGCAGTGCCAGTGTGGCCTGCAATATGTGGGGTGGACCAAACGCCCCCTACAAGTCCGCCTCCGAGCACATCACTAATATAAAGATGGGGTTTAAGAATCATTCGGTGTCCAAACACTACCTATTAGAGCATAATAGGGACCCGTCAAGAACTTTTCCTTGGTATTGATAAGTTTAAACCCCATTGGAGGGGAAGCCTATTGGTAAGGGAGATCTTTAAGCTTGAGATGGCTTGGATTCATAGATTAAAAACCTATGCCCCCTATGGGTTGAATATAGATACAGACGTAAATGCCTTTAGCAATAATTCATGATGTGGCCAAAATGTATACTTGTTGTGTGACGCAAGGATGGGCTTACATAATATTAAATTTTAATAAGTGAATTTTTTTTTTTATATTTTTAATTATTTTGAGCTTTATATGAAATCTTTTTTAGCTTAAATTTAATTAGGGATTTATTGTTTCAACACACATAATTCACCTACCCAACTGGACCAAATATATTTGGTTCCATTTACACTGTGTGTACACCTTTTTTTTGTAATATTTAATTTATAATAGAGTATGGTATTCACATCACCACTAATACATATATTTGTTCGCTTTGTAAAGGGTATGTATATATATATATATATATATATATATATATATTGTGACAGCAGGAAGGTAAAGTCACCTGGTTGCATCCAGGGGGGTAGATATATTTCGCCCAGATTCAGGCTTTACGCCGACTTATACAACTAGGTGGAGAGTTGTATAAGCCCAGCTGGGGCTAGTGGGCTCATGGATGACTCATACCTCTAGGGAGAGTGTGGGGCGTCATGCAGACAGGGAGTTGATGAGACCAGCTGAAGCTTGTCAGCTCATTTAGGCCTCTATAAGAACTCCCAGCTTCATTAGATGTTAGCTCATGCCTGGACCCAGACCTGTGTGGACTGTCTAGGGAGAGTGAACCCCTGTGCGGTGAGACAAAGCCTGTGTGGCTATTTGCTTGGACATTTAAAACCAGGGACTTAGGGACTAGGACAGCACTAGGCTGATCCCAGTTGTTAGTTAGGAAACCTGTATGTTTAGTCAGAGGTCAAGTTGACCAGGATTTATTTTGTTTATGTTTCTTTTGCTTTGCTGTGTTTTGTCACTGTAAATAGAAAATAAACCGCACCTTTTTGATTTTGAAAACCACAACCTCCGTTTGCTGGGCCTGTTTTTGTGTGGGGAGCCCATCCCGGGGGTCACACACACCCGCTGCCGAGCTAACCCCCTCACAGTTGGTGGAGAACCAGTGGCAGTTTTTTTTTAAGCCAGCATGGAGGAGATACTGAAACAGCTGGCTCTAGCAAATGCCAATCAACAGCAGACAAATGCAGGTTTGCAAAAGAGCCTTGCAGCTCATCAACAGAGCCTTGCAGCTCAACAACAGAACTTCGCAGCCCAGCAGCAAGCTCATCAACAGAGCCTTGCAGCCCAGCAGCAAGCTCATCAACAGAGCCTTGCAGCCCAGCAGCAGACAAACGCAACTTTGCAACAGAGTCTGGAGGCTCAGCAACAAGCCCAGCAGCAATCTGAGGCCCGCTTCATAGACCTGTTGCAGAAGCAAGAGCAGAGACTACAACAACAGATGGAAGCAGTAATGCAGCAACGTCCGCAGACCAGTGAGGAAAGCGTAAACTAATACCGCGTCCTTTGGGGTGAGTCGTTTATTGACAAAAATGACTGGAGAGGATGATCCAGAGGTATTTTTGACCACATTTGAAAGGACCGCTGAAAGAGAAAAGTGGCCTGAGGAGCAGTGGGCTGGACTGGTGGCTCCTCTGTTAACTGGTGAAACGCAGAAAGCTTACTATGACCTAGAGCCTAACCAAGCAAAAGACTATGTGATGCTAAAAGCTGAAATATTGGCAAGGCTGGGTGTCACCCTGGCTGTCCGGGCTCAGCGTGTGCATAACTGGACTTTCCAGCTTGGAAAACCCCCCAGGTCTCAAATGTATGATCTCATTCACCTGAGCAGAAAGTGGCTACAGCCAGAGACTTTGTCCGCACCAAAGATTGTGGAACGTGTTGTAATGGATCGGTTTTTGAGAGCTCTTCCTACTGCCATCCAAAAGTGGGTAAGCCATGGAGACCCAGAGACGGCCGATGGTCTTGTGGATCGTGTGGAGAAATACTTGGCTACAGAGAACCTGACGGCCTCTTCCAGAGACACTCGGACTTTCCACCCTAAGACCAGACCATCCCCAGGGGCGGATAAGAGGATTCCAAGGGGTGAGGGTGGAGAGAGTGAGAGGGTGGGAGCTCTACCCCAAGTTTGGCGAGAACAGCCTGGGAAATCAGCGGCTCAAGAGGCGGCAAGAAGGATCGTTTGCTACCGCTGCCGGCAAGCGGGACATATTGCAGCCAATTGCCCGGTTGTGGAGGAACCCATGCAGTGTGACTTTCTGACGGGCAGACGTCAGTCGCTGTGTGCGACAGTCGCATGCACTGCCATTCGAGGAACTGAGAAACATTTATGCAAAATGTGTGTTAATGGTAGAAATGTTGTGGTATTGCTGGATTCAGGTAGCCTTGTGACCCTGATAAAGGCTGAGTTAGTTAAAACAGAGGTCTCTGGGAATAGCAAGGTAGCTGTTATTTGTGTGCATGGGGACACCCGAGAGTATCCAGTGACTACAGTGTGTTTCGAGACCCCCAAAGGTACCCTCTTTCATCCAGTGGGCTTAGTATCTCAGTTACCGCATGACGCCATTGTGGGAAGGGATTTTCCGAAGTTCTGGGAACTGTGGGATGATCCTGAGCCCCCCACTGGTGCCCCTATGTACCAGGAATGTGATAGCCAGAACTCCCCTGAGAGTGGTGAGGACTCTCCGGAATTTCCCTTATCAGTATTGGCAGGGGAGACTCAAGAAACTGGAGAGGAGCCCACCTCCTCAGATGAAAACCTACCGTCTGTGGAGTTTTCTGATCTTGAGGTTCACAGGGAAAACTTTGCCACAGAACAGTTGAAAGACCCCGCCCTAATAAAGGCACGGGAAAACGTAGTGAAAATAGATGGCGAGTTAGTGAACCCAGATAATACCTGCACTTACCCATACTTCAGCGTAGAGAAGGACCTACTGTATCGGGTGGCAAAAAGGGCAGAAGAAACCGTTGAGCAGCTTGTGGTGCCCAAACCTTACAGGAAGTTGGTGTTGGAGTTGGCCCATGGGCACATTCTTGGAGGTCATCTGGGGACAGAGAAAACCCGAGAGAGGGTATTACAGAGATTCTATTGGCCGGGGGTGATGAAGGACATAGAAAATTATTGTTCCTCCTGCCCTGTGTGTCAGAGGTCGGCCCCGATGCCACATTTCCGTAGCCCGCTGGTCCCTCTACCCATCATTGAGGTCCCGTTTGAGAGGATCGCCATGGATTTGGTAGGTCCTATAATCAAGTCCGCTAGGGGGCACCAGTACATATTAGTTATAATGGACTATGCCACCCGTTATCCAGAAGCGATCCCTCTCCGAAATACCTCGGCCAAAACCATAGCCAAAGAGCTATCTCTTGTGTTTAGCCGGGTGGGTATTTGTAAAGAACTGCTTACGGACCAAGGTACACCCTTTATGTCCCGGGTTATGAAGGAGCTGTGTAAATTGTTCAAAGTGACGCAATTACGTACATCTGTGTATCACCCCCAAACCGATGGGCTGGTTGAAAGATTCAACAAAACCCTAAAACAAATGTTGAAGAAAGTGGTGGATAGAGATGGAAAGGATTGGGACTGTCTACTTCCTTATCTGATGTTTGCTATTAGGGAGGTGCCCCAATCCTCTACGGGATTCTCCCTCTTTGAGTTACTGTATGGGAGACACCCAAGAGGGCTGTTGGATATTGCCAAGGAAACTTGGGAAAGTGAGAGTTCTCCCCACAGGAGTGTGATTGAGCATGTTGCCCTGATGCAAGACCGAATTGCACAGGTAATGCCCATCGTGAAGGAACATTTGGCCCAAGCGCAGTTAGCACAGCAGAGAGTGTACAACCGTGGAGCCAAGACCCGTACCTTTTCCCCGGGGGATAGGATACTGGTACTTGTCCCTACGGTTGAAAGTAAATTCCTTGCCAAATGGCAAGGCCCCTACGAGATAATGGAAAAAGTGAGCGAAGTGAATTACAAGGTCAGACAACCAGGAAGGCGAAAGCCCGAACAGATCTATCACGTTAATCTGTTGAAAGCCTGGAGGGATAGAGAGTCCCTAGTCGCAGACACTTGGTCACCAGCTCAAACTGGTTGCGTGATTCCTGAGGTTGGAATAGCAGCCACCTTGTCACAACCCCAACAACAGGAGGTTAAGGAGTTTGTGCTTCGCAACAAGGAGGTATTCTCTGAGCTGCCGGGACAAACATCTGGGGTAGAGCATGACATCATTACCCCGCCCGGTGAAAGGGTGAAGTTAAAACCCTATCGGATCCCAGAGGCCCGACGGGAGGCAATACGGGAGGAAGTACAGAAAATGCTGAACTTAGGGGTGATAGAGGAGTCCCAAAGTGATTGGTCTAGTCCCATTGTGTTGGTGCCTAAACCGGATGGGAGCTGGCGATTTTGTAACGATTTTCGTCAGTTGAACAAAGTTACAAAATTTGACACCTACCCCATGCCACGTATAGATGAGTTGATCGACCGGCTGGGAACAGCCCGATACATGACGACTCTTGACCTCACAAAAGGGTATTGGCAAATCCCCCTGGCCAAGTCGGCCAAAGAGAAAACCGCATTTGTAACCCCAGACGGGGCGTTCCAATATAAAAGAATGCCGTTCGGGTTACAGAATGCGCCGGCCACATTCCAGCGGAAAATGGACCAGATGCTGAGGCCCCATCGGAAGTATGCTGCGGCTTACCTGGATGACGTAATTGTCCATAGCACAGATTGGGCCTCACATCTGCCAAAAGTGCAAGCAGTCCTGGACTCTGTTCGGGAAGCGGGGTTTACGGCTAACCCCAAGAAGTGTACCATTGGGCAGGAAGAGGCCAAATATCTTGGGTACACCATTGGGAGGGGAGTAATAAAACCCCAACTCAACAAAGTCGAGGCCATCCAGAGTTGGCCACGTCCCAACAGCAAGAAGCAGGTACGAGCCTTTCTGGGAATCGCTGGGTATTATCGGCGATTCATTCCCCACTTTGCTTCTAAGGCTGTGCCCCTAACCAACCTGACGAAGGGGAAAGGGTCGGTCATGATTAAATGGACCCCCGAGGCTGAGGCAGCATTCCAATTCTTGAAACAAGCCTTATGTAGCCAGCCAGTGTTGTACTCACCCGACTTCTCTAAAGACTTTGTCGTACAAAGTGATGCGTCAGATGTGGGGTTAGGAGCAGTATTGTCCCAGGTCTGGAACGGGGAAGAGCACCCAGTCATTTACCTCAGCAGGAAGTTGAAGTCCCATGAGGTAAATTACGCCACCGTTGAAAAGGAGTGTTTAGCGGTGAAGTGGGCTCTAGATTCCCTTCGGTACTACCTGCTAGGTAGGCACTTTGACTTGGTTACGGATCACGCTCCGTTAAAGTGGATGGCTCAAAACAAGGAAACAAATAGAAGAGTGAATAGGTGGTTCCTGGCCCTCCAGGAATTCAACTTCACAGTAAAGCATCGCCCTGGCGTTCAAATGGGGAATGTGGATGCTTTGTCTCGAGTACATGAATGCCTGATTGCTGGTGTTCCAACCCCGAGGTTAAAACAAGAGGGGGGGGTATGTGACAGCAGGAAGGTAAAGTCACCTGGTTGCATCCAGGGGGGTAGATATATTTCGCCCAGATTCAGGCTTTACGCCGACTTATACAACTAGGTGGAGAGTTGTATAAGCCCAGCTGGGGCTAGTGGGCTCATGGATGACTCATACCTCTAGGGAGAGTGTGGGGCGTCGTGCAGACAGGGAGTTGATGAGACCAGCTGAAGCTTGTCAGCTCATTTAGGCCTCTATAAGAACTCCCAGCTTCATTAGATGTTAGCTCATGCCTGGACCCAGACCTGTGTGGACTGTCTAGGGAGAGTGAACCCCTGTGCGGTGAGACAAAGCCTGTGTGGCTATTTGCTTGGACATTTAAAACCAGGGACTTAGGGACTAGGACAGCACTAGGCTGATCCCAGTTGTTAGTTAGGAAACCTGTATGTTTAGTCAGAGGTCAAGTTGACCAGGATTTATTTTGTTTATGTTTCTTTTGCTTTGCTGTGTTTTGTCACTGTAAATAGAAAATAAACCGCACCTTTTTGATTTTGAAAACCACAACCTCCGTTTGCTGGGCCTGTTTTTGTGTGGGGAGCCCATCCCGGGGGTCACACACACCCGCTGCCGAGCTAACCCCCTCACAATATATATATATATATTTTTTTAATAATAATACTCACTAATATATTCTTCACTGTTGTTTATATACAATACAAATTAATATTAATAAAATAAATTTTTGGTCCGTCAAGAATTAATTTGTTATTACCCACTATGGTTTATGAGATTGTTCTGTCCAAATCATAAGGGTATTACAAGGTGGTTTATCCATCCGACCCAAATTTATTAATAATTAACCGATTGACAGCTATATGATGTCTAACACTTTTTCAGTCTGTGGTGTTTGGTTAATTACTAGTTTGATCACTTATTTAATTCATTCTTTAATATTTATTATTATCACAATTTTTTGGTCGGGGCTGCTTTATTTAAGTAATTAATAGATATTTATTTATTTTTATTTTAGTTTTTAACTAACATTACCACTGGACTAAGGTCCGAGTAGTTTTATAATTGGTATCCGTGCCCATAGTCAATATGGCGATTCTAGACCGATCCTTGCGCTTCAGAACGAGGTCTGGCTTTATAAACAGTGGTAAGTCAGTACGTTGCCCTATCCCCATTGAAAACGTCAGACTCTGATGAAACGCGTCAGGGAGGGCACGTAGTGACGTCACCACGTCGTTTTAGAGGAGGACGGGCTCCTGTACTTTGCCGGCTGGCAATTTTTTATGCAAATTTCTTCTGCTTATATGTAAGTGCATTGCTTTATTTATTAAAACCATTAAGACGTTATTACGCTATGGTCCATCTCCTTCTTTTTCCTGAGCATTCTTCACATTGTCACGGACTTTATGACATGCTGAGGAGTATCCTGGTTGATTAGTCTGCTTCCTGGTTCAATCCACTCTGCATTGCAAGCCAAAGGCCAAAGCTGGGTCACAGCTGAATGCCTTTTGTGATTGCCCTCTGGTAAGCGGCCATTGATTACGGTGGTGGGCACTTTATTTGTGTGAATCACTGCGGTGTTGCTCAACAGGATTTGTTTGACTTATGGACTTCAGTTTACCTCGCTTAATGTACAGATGATGGACTTTTTAGTTTGCTATACAATTAGCTGCACATCAATGGTGCATGGTTTGAGCCTTTAACATTTTTTGTACATTTAATATTTCTTGTACATTGAGCAATTTCACTATGTCATTTAAGGACTGATGTGTGTTCCTCACTACCACTACCATTGGCACAGTTTACCACCTTGTTTGCTTATATTAATGGATGAATGTTGCACCTTAGCCTTTTCAACTTTGTCCAGCATGACACCTACTCCATTTCTCTTGCCTCTAACTATAATTCACCACCAATAATTGGTATGCATATTACTAATCTATCCACCTATAAACCTGCAAAATTTCAGATCCCTAGCACATCTAGATCATGGTAAGGGTAGGAACTTATTGGCCTCCCCTTGTATGTGCATAAGTGGTCAGACTTGTCTGTACTATTGGCTACGGCTGATGGGTGGAGCTGTTGCTGTCGGTGTTTGTTTATTGAAATTGTTTCAGGTCTGGCTGCTTGGCAGGAAATAGCACAGCTGTAATCTGGAACATATTGGTAGGGGAGCTGTAAAGGGAGTTCTGGTGTATTGGATAGGAAAAGGTGGGTGAAATGCTGCTCATAAGCATTAATTAGTATACTGCCTTCCCAAGCTTTAGCTTGTTTCATTCCCCAGGCCATGTGCAAGTCTGTGGGTGCACATTTCTTTCAGGTTCAGGCATATCCCTTCATAAATCAGCTTCAGATCTGCATATGCATTGACTGTATGAAGCACATACCCTGTCAGCTTATGACCCCATAATATTTACACCTCCATGTCATGTGTGGCCTTTTACTGAAAGCATGTTGATAATTTTGTGTGTGGTTGGGTTCATACAGCAAGCTAAACATTTAGGCTAGCTGAAAACAGGACTAAAAGTGATGGTGATCAGTTGCCTCTATTGGAACACATGACAGGCATTTTTTTTGAGGACCCAGTTTATTGAAAGTCGTAGTATAATCATGCAAACTTTTTCACATTTACACTGGGGTTCCTTGAACTTTTTGCATACACAAAGGAGCTCAGGGGTCTATTATTTTACTGCTTTGTTCTGGCTGATCACCTGTCACACCAAACTCTGCCACAACCTAACCTCTCACTGCTGCTTGAAGGTAGGGCAGCTTTATCACTGGAACCTGTTTGCACACAATCTGTGGTGCTCAAAAGGAAATACTCTCTGCTAGAGTCGTCCCTTTTACATACTCTCTGAATAATTTTACAGCGTGTTACCCAGCTTAGTATATTGTAACTAGGGATGAGCTTGATGTTGGAGTCAAACGTAAGTTCGAATCGAACATCGGATGTTCACCCGTTTGGCGAACAGCAAATGTTATGGGGCGTTCGTGGGAAATTTGAGCACCCTGGAGTGCCCCATAATGCACTGTGGGATCGCAGTGCATTGCTGTATGATGATTGGCAAAAGCATGCACCTGACCTGCATGTTTTGGCTAATCACAGCGCACTCTGCTGAGAGAGCCATAATTGGCCAAAGGCAGGGTGCCTTTGACCAATCAGGGCTCAGTGGGACTAATTCTACGCCCCACACTATATAAGTGTAGCGGGTATGTACTTTCCCGGGTGTAAATTTGAACTTGGCAGAGACATTAGTGATGTGTAATTCCCCGCAGCCCAGTGGGTGGCGCTGTCGCCCTGGGTTGGGGTTGAATCATTGCTGTGTGCCGTACCTCCTTTTTGTCCTCCCTTGGCAGCGGTATGGTGGGGCGGGGAACCCGCCGTGCTTGCCGGGAGAGGGTATAAAGGGGCCGGCCATCTTTGTCACGGGGTCGGAGTCCCAGGCACCTTCAGCTTGTGGACGGTGGTTCGTGTCGGTCCTCTGGGTGGCCTAGGCCTAGAGGACAACCGGAGGTCGTGTTCCATCCCAGGCACCTTTAGCCTGGGGTGAGGTACTCGGATGGAGGTCCGGAGCTCAGTGCCCAACACTGAGTTCCGCGAGGGAAGGAGATCCTAGGGAACCCCGGGAGTGGGTACCCGAATCCGGAAGGTGCAGTGGACCGGGGGGAGCTCCTCACTTGAAGACCCAGTGCAGCATATTGCCGGTGACAGGTGAGCCTCTCGTCGGAGACCGCCTGGAAGGAAATTCCCCCTCGTGCGGAGACCGTAACCCACTTTCAGGAAGGAAAGTGGAGAACCAAATTGTGTCTGGGCCTATTCGCATCCACACCTCCTTTCCTGTTCTGTTAACCAAGGGAGTTCAACTGATTGTGTTCATTCGCAGAAGAATAAAGGAGTGTTGAACTTTAATGGTGTGGGGCTCATTTCCTAGCAGACATTGTTCAAGGTGACTCTTGGAGGGAGAACCCAGGTGCACAGCACTGACCCGAAGGTAATACAAGAACGTTGCTTATACCGCACTGACACATGTGGTGGAGGCCAGGCGTGGTGTCCCCGCTCCCTCCCCTCTAAGATACCCCTAGACAAGAGAAAGACGAGACGAGAGAAAGAGGGGAGTGAGGAGGGCACTACACGTGGGGGCTCGGGTCCGGTATAGTGTTTGTGCACCACGGAATTGAACGTGTCTGCTGGAGGAGTTACGCGAGTAGGCAGGCCTTCATTGGCCGAAGTGCATCCCTGCTCAAAGTCGTGGACATGACCCAATGAAGGGAAAGGCTCGTGCAGAAGAGTGGAAAAAGGGGGAAGCTCAGCCATGTGAAGTAGTACACGTGGGGGTTTCTATTGCACTGCGCCACCAGGCACACCCCCATCGCTTAGTTCGTGGGCGTGACTCAGAAACAGAAAAGAAGAAAAGCCCGCGAACTGGAGCAAAGGGGTGGAGTCCAATACGTGTGAAGGACTACACGTGGGACGTTGGCGCAAAAACTTTGCAGTGTGCGATGGATCAGCAACAGGTCGCCATGTTTGGACACACCTCGTGGATTCCAGTTCACCCTTCCACCACGACATTGACTGCTGCTGCTCCGGTAACAGATACGGGGATCCGGCTAAAGCCAAGGGGTCGATTCGCCCTGTACTCGTGCATGGACGTTGAGGCCCTGGGTGTGATTTGTCCCGGCTGTTCGGGACTGGTGTGCCAGCTGAAGCCATTCGGGCGATGTGAGGCCTGTGGGGAGTTTCTGTTCGAAGTGGATCCGGCGGTCGAGAGGCCAAGAACCATTTACCCCGGCCGTGCTGCGGGTAACACCACTCAGAGAGGAGGAATCACTGCTGTGAGAGCCATCCCTACGAACACTGCAGCGACCGCGGAGGAGGTCGTAAAACCCCAACGGAAGAAATCCGAGGATGCTGACTCGGTCACCACTGTCTCGCAGCATCCGCCACCGAAGAGAAAGACCGGCATGGTAGCCCTGACCAGCGGTGGTGGTGGACCGTCTCGCCCGCTTACGCCCGGCCCGGATGAATCCGTCGACAAGAGTTCCGGACGTCCCGCTTCGAATAAAGGCCGAGGTAAGCCAGGTGGAGAGATTTGGTGTGTGGGAAGAGGTGAAAACTCAGTCTCCACTACAGGGTACCTACCCACGGAGGAGTGTGACACCTCTGACCTGGAGTCGCTCTCGGACATGGGAGACGACGTTGCCATAGACGATTTGTTTGCCGAGAAGGGCTGGGACAAAGTACTGCTTGCTTCATCCCGCAGAACCAGGGATCCACCCATGTCTACAGGGGAAAGTACACCCCAAGTGGAGGCACCAGCGCCTGAACAGAGGTCCCGTCCCCAGCCTGCCGCTACATCCCCGGTGCCATCTGTACCGAAGGCCGGGGAAAAGAGACTGTTGCTGCGGGCACCTATGCCCAGACCAGATGTGGTCAAGGTCCCTCGCCACCCGGACTCAATAGTTTGCCTGGCGAAGGGGACAAAGCTACCATGCCTCCTTTGGCGAGACTACAACGCCTATTTGGCCAAAAGGTTGCTGCAGAATACGGATGGGAGTATCCGTACTTGTCGAAGGAACTGCTTTATGAGGTGGAAGTGTGCCGGGAGCGCTGGTACAATGACTTTGTGTGGACCCACCTTCAGGTTCCGCATGCCCGCAGGTACCTGGCATGCTCTCCAAAGGCCTCTCAACGTTTCAAGGACTGCAAGGCAGAATGGATGTTGGGACGACACATCCATGCAGACAAAGTGCTGATCTGGAACAAGGAAGAGTATGATGTAAAATGTGATTCAAAGTTATGATTACATGTTTTTGTTCCTTTCCCTTTTATTACAAGGCTCAGACACAATTGCTCCAGTAGGGTAGTTTTTTCTAAAAGTTTTATTTTTTCACAATTGTTAGTGAGTTTCTGGATTTGATTATGTCAGCCGTTGAGGGCATAATTTACTCCAGACACTGGGCACCAGTGTCAAACCACCAGGGGGAGAGTGTAGCGGGTATGTACTTTCCCGGGTGTAAATTTGAACTTGGCAGAGACATTAGTGATGTGTAATTCTCCGCAGCCCAGTGGGTGGCGCTGTCGCCCTGGGTTGGGGTTGAATCATTGCTGTGTGCCGTACCTCCTTTTTGTCCTCCCTCGGCAGCGGTATGGTGGGGCGGGGAACCCTCCGTGCTTTCCGGGGAGGGTATAAAAGGGGCCGGCCATCTTTGTCACGGGGTCGGAGTCCCAGGCACCTTCAGCTTGTGGACGGTGGTTCGTGTCGGTCCTCTGGGTGGCCTAGGCCTAGAGGACAACCGGAGGTCGTGTTCCATCCCAGGCACCTTTAGCCTGGGGTGAGGTACTCGGATGGAGGTCCGGAGCTCAGTGCCCAACACTGAGTTCCGCGAGGGAAGGAGATCCTAGGGAACCCCGGGAGTGGGTACCCGAATCCGGAAGGCACAATGGATCGGGGGGAGCTCCTCACTTGAAGACCCGGTGCAGCATATTGCCGGTGACAGGTGAGCCTCTCGTCGAAGACCGCCTGGAAGGAAATTCCCCCTCGTGCGGAGACCGTAACCCACTTCAGGAAGGAAAGTGGAGAACCAAATTGTGTCTGGGCCTATTCGCATCCACACCTCCTTTCCTGTTCTGTTAACCAAGGGAGTTCAACTGATTGTGTTCATTCGCAGAAGAATAAAGGAGTGTTGAACTTTAATGGTGTGGGGCTCATTTCCTAGCAGACATTGTTCAAGGTGACTCTTGGAGGGAGGACCCAGGTGCACAGTACTGACCCGAAGGTAATACAAGAACGTTGCTTATACCGCACTGACACATGTGGTGGAGGTCAGGCGTGGTGTCCCCGCTCCCTCCCCTCTAAGATACCCCTAGACAAGAGAAAGACGAGACGAGAGAAAGAGGGGAGTGAGGAGGGCGCTACATAAGGCTGCTTACATAGCGGTCGTGTAAAGTGTGTGGACGGAGATAGATTGAGCTAGATTAGGCAGGCAGGTTAGTTAGTGGCAGTGTATTTGATATATATACATATATATATATATATGTATATAGTCTAATATATATATATATATATATATTATATATATATATATATATATATACTGTATATACTCTGCATTTAGCGTAGACTAGATATTAAGTGTAGACTCTATATTCAGTTAGTGCAGACAGTGTATTTGATATATACAGGTCCTTCTCAAAAAATTAGCATATTGTGATAAGGTTCATTATTTTCTGTAATGTACTGATAAACATTAGACTTTCATATATTTTAGATTCATTACACACAACTGAAGTAGTTATATATATATAGTAGTTATATATATATATTATATACACAGGCGTGGGGGTCCCCCCCAAAATCCATACCAGACCCTTATCCGAGCATGCAACCTGGCAGGCCGCAGGAAAAAGAAGCATACCAGACTACATGCCCTCAACATGGGGAGGGTGCTTTGGGGTCCCCCCAAAGCACCTTTTTCCCATGTTCATGGGGACAAGGGCCTCATCCCCACAACCCTTTCCCGGTGGTTGTGGGGGTCTGCGGGTGGGGGGCTTATCAGAATCTGGAAGCCCCCTTTAACAAGGGGGCCCCCAGATTCCACCCCCCCATGTGAATGGGTAGGGGTACATTGCCGGGATCTGGGCGCCCCCTTGTTAAAGGGGGCTTCCAGATTCTGAAAAGCCCCCCCTGACCGCAGACCCCCACAACCACCGGGCAAGGGTTGTGGGGATGAGGTCCTTGTCCCCGTTGAGGGCATGTGGCCTGGTACGGTTCAGGAGGGGGCGCTCTCTCACCCCCCCTTTTCCTGTGGCCTGCCAGGTTGCATGCTTGGATAAGGGTCTGGTATGGTTTTATGGGGGGACCCCCACTCCATTTGTTTTTTTATTTTTTGGCATGGGGTTCCCCTTAAAATCCATATCAGACCTAAACGGCCTGGTATGGATTTTGGGGGGGACCCCCACGCCATTTTTTTTTACATTTTGGTGTGGAATTCCCCTTAATATCAATACCAGACCCGAAGGCCCTGGTATGGACTGGGGGGGGGGGGACCCAAGCCTTTTTTTCAAAGTTTTTTTATGTATATTGCCGGGATCCGGCAATACATTACAGCCGCAAGCAATTTTAAATGACATTTTTTCCTTTAGAAATGTAATTTTGCTGCGGTACTGTTATAAACATGGTTTACAGGTAGACTAAAGGGGACCCCCAGGCATGATATTTAAAGAAATATTTAATTTTTATTGTTTCACTTTAAGCATTATTAAAATCACTGCTCCTGAAAAAACGGCTGTTTTAAAAAATGTTTTTTTGCATTGAAACATGTCCCCTGGGGCAGTACCCGAGTCCCCATACACTGTTGTATGGCAATAACTTGCTTATAAGCCTTTAAAATTAACACTTTAGATTTTTCACGTTCGTGTCCCATAGACTTTAATGGTGATCGCATGTTCGCACACATTTTTTGTCTGTTCTGGTGTAAATCCAGCCCTTCCCAAATGAAAACATAGCCAAGTTGATTTACCAAAGGTATAACCTACACATGATTGGGTATTTAAAATGAACACAGCTAGACATTAGTGAAGATAAGTGAAGATTTCCAACTCCTTTAGTAAATCAACCCTGGGGTGGCAGTGGCTAAAGAGGAGATGACCAGGCCTTAAAATTCCAGCTTTCATTCCAAGCCCAGTGTCTACTCCCTACCATATAAAGTAATCCGAGATAATCACTGTGTGATGTGTCATCATTTATTAAAAGCAGACCAGTAACATATGAAGGAAGATTATGGTGTTGTAAAGCAGAATAAGGTAATGAACAAATATATTTTACCTGTTAAATTCACACTGATGCTGCCAAGTAGTCAAGCGTGGAAATTCAGCAGTTTTGGCACCTTTATTTTCATCTGACACCTTTAAAGGAAGCTGATTAGTAACTGCAGAAAATCTTCTTGGAGTCAGGAGGAGAGCATGATTTTATTCAGCACAGCAATACTCAGAGTTAGTTATGCATTACATTATACTTATAGCATTTTTCTGGACAATAACAAACTTGGCAGAAACATGCTATTTGGCCTTATCCGTGAATTGCTACATGATGTACAAGCACTGTTTTCTAGAATGCTACACTTGTCTTATTAAACCTCATTCCAAACTAGTGTGTGGTGAAAGAGTTTAGATATAGTGACAACTGTGCATAGCTTGCAGAATGCATGCTTGATCAGCACCTATTTAGTACCATTCATTTGCTTGCCCTATTATAGGTTGATTAGTAAAGTCTTCTAATGAGCAGAAGCATTCAAATCTTTATAATACATAACAATAGATTTGTGCTAATTATGCTGGCAGAGGAGTCACCAGGATGAACACTTCATTCTGTATATGAAGTTTGTTGTGATGGGGTAGATAATAAAATTGAACAAAAAAATACAAGATTCTCATGGGTCTGTGCATTTGCCCTGAACTACCATTACAGTTGATATAGCCCTGATACGAGTAACACATTTGGTTCCTTCACAGTGTAGCGATACCCCCAAACTAAGAGAGCCGCTGGTTTTGTTTCGGGCCCTGTACACAGCACAGCCAACCCCCGGCAATCTACTCGACCCTTCTCTGGCACAGCTAGTCTAGGGGTGGTATATATGTAGGGCTCTATACCAGTTCATGAACAATCCCACAATAATCCAAACAGTTGTGAAATATAGTAATGGACGCCAATACCAGGATGATTAACTGTAATAGATTTACTTGTATATAAAGGTTAACGATCAATACCATATAACACATACATGCAGAGCCCTTCAGTAATATTAACACTAGTCAACTATAGTGCACATATAGTTCTATCACACACTGACATATAGCTATTCTCCCTGTGAGCAATATGGCGCTCAGCAATGCTATAAACTCCCAGTCAGGCCTGACTCAGTTAAAGCTCAGTCTTTAAGTGAGGAATCTTCGCATGCAAGATGATCGGTGGTGCACATACAGGAACAATAATTTGTAATCCAATAATGGTCTATGGCAATAGAAGCAACTCCCCAGAGACTATATAACTCAGTTCTGCAACTAGTCTCCTGTCAGGAAAGCAAGTATAACAAGATGGGCCAAGGCAGTCAATAGGCCTAACAAAGTACTCGGTTATAGCTGTGAGCAGGTGCTCTCTCACCCCTCCGGACTCGATCCTAGTCCGGGACTCCCACCGCTGTGTCTCCACACACAGGATCTGCCACTGCCGGATCTCTGGTCCAACTGACGTCCGCAAAGCAGGTAGATGTCAGATGCCGCACAGGCTCCGCAGCGAGGTGGAAGGCTCTCTGGAAGTGCACAAGGCCCAGGCCTCAGGCCTTGCACTCGCAGCAGGTCCGCACAGGAAGTCCTCTTGCCAGCCGCGCGGTGTCCAAAGAGGCCGGGCTTAGCCTCGCCCTCCCCTTTTATACCCCACCCATGAGTCTCTGCGGTGGCCCAATGCACCCTGGGTGCCAAACGGGGTTCTGGGTAACGTAGTCCATGGGGCCTCAACGGAGACCCCGCTACAACAGTTTTGTAGAAAGGTGTTTTATGCATGACTGCTTCTGTTGTTTCTCTAGGGCTCCCTTATTTTATCGTTCTTATGTATTAATAATTTGGCAAAATAATGATGAAAAATCATTATTTTGTAACATTTGTATTGTAAAAATCTAACAATGCCAACAATATCGAGTATACGGGAGCTTTTTAGTATACATGTAAAGTAGCCGTAGATCTAACCCATGGTGGGAAGGTCTCTGTAGCATCTCAACTCATGCACGGTCCTTGGAGTGGGACCCTTCAAGCATGTGGACATTGTGGAGGTAGGTGAGAACAATGGTCACTTTATAATGAATGACATATAACACAGCCTTCTTCAAGGCTTTCAAAGTGTTAGATGAGTTGGTCGTGGGACTGCAGTCTGTATCCTAATATGATAATGACGTTCCAGATTGGCCATTGTGCCTGCACTTACAGTGCCCACAGCCAACAGATCCAACACTGCCAAAGCCTTTAGGAAGTTGGAGCCCCAATCTCCAGAAATGTAGTGGATATGTTTTATGTCATACATTATTGAAGATCATCATTCCAAAATTTTCTATTTGCACACAATGCTCTTCAACTACCTCTACAACTACAACCCCCTGAAATATTTGATTGTCTGATTAGCTTTAAACCATACTATAAGACACTTGACTTTGACATGTCTGTGGTCTATAGCAAAAATCTATTAATAGATATTTTTAATCTCCAAATGGAACATTTTTTTTTTTTTTTAAATAAAACAATGCAAAGTGCAGCAGTCATAGTAGCCAATCAGAATTTTCTTCTCTGACGTCTAACCTGTGCAGGTCTGCTTGGTTGTTATGTGTATTACATTTTGTTTTTCAGATTTTACAGTTGTACTCATTAGCTGAGCTTTTTTAGTGAGAGCAACTGAAAGGATATCTATCATATTTAGCCTAATATTTGCCTTATATACCTATGTTAATTGAAACATAGCATTCTGTTGCTAGCTGTTGAGAGGCAATTGGCGAGAAAACACATTTAATGGGCTGCTTTTCTTCTACATATCCTCTGAATACTGCCAATTGCCAGTAAAACAGAATGGTGTACACACGCATCACATTTTCTATACAGCATTTGGCATGATCTCATTTTTAATTAATATTTCAAACGGATAGAAGTTCTCTGGCCGATTTTTGTGGAATGTTTCTTGGTTTTTCTAGTTCCTGCTACAAAGTAAAATATTCTTTAAAGGACTTCTGTAGTGAGGTGATGAGATTCAGATTGGCTGTGACCTTGGTTTTGCAGTTAATCCTGTTGGTTCAAAGTTCTTGGCTTTTTCAAAATTTGGCAGGACCTTTAGCTACGACTAAGCACCGTGTCTGGTGTGAAACATGTCAGCGGCAGTGCAGTTAGTCTGTCCTGACTTTTGATGCCTTGATTTTAACTTTACAATAAAAGGTGAATATTTGGAGTGCGGCTATCCAGCTATTTCTTTTTCAATCGACCTTTAGCAGGAACTTTAAACCATGGACAGAGGGCATAGAGGGGTCAATAATGCCTTGTTTCCACTGAACGGAACGGTTCGGGTCGGTACAGTTTGGAACGGTTTGAATGGTCCGGTCTATTCTGGTGAACGTTTCCACTGCAAGTCGGACCGTCAGGGACCATTCAGGGTTTAGAAAAAATGGCTAGCGTGTCTGCCAATCAGTGGAATGTATTGTAGCTCCGCCCTAACCGAACCGTTCCATTTTCTATGGCCCCACATCTGAAGCAGGACCCAGAATGGTGCGGTACGGTTCGGTTTTATGGCAGGCTTTTATAATGGAAACACCCAAAATAGCGTACCGTACCGAACCGATCCGCTCAGTGGAAACAAGGCATTAGGTGACTTTTGTTTAAGTCAGCCCCATATTATAAAATGAAGCCTTAAGTAACCATAGGTAGCCATAATTAGTGGGTGGGGGCTTCAGGTAGTTATAGGGTCAGTGTTTTAAAAGCTGCTGCAGGGAGAAGATAGCAGTAGGATATATGAAAAATATGAAAACAGCAAAAAAAGTCTGGCGCCAGGAAACCAGGATGTATATGACAGTGGGAATAAAACTTTGCATCCTACATGTGCCCAATAAGCTGCTATGTGGAAGAACACACCAGGAGAGATGTGGTAGAAATCCATACAATCAGAAGCAACCATACAAAAAAAGCGCTATTTGGGCCATGTCTTCTGCGGACAAAATGAACAGGCAAAAATCAATAAGCAGAACTATTTATTGATTTAATGTTGCCGTAGGTTAATATGCTGCAGAAAATTTCCAACCAGCCAGTCTATTGGCCGCCTCCATAAGGTATCACTATAGTGCTGAGCAAGCTGACTGTTGACCATCTATGCAAAGGAGAATTGAATTGTTTTTTAACATATTAACCTATGGCAACATTAAATCGATAAATAGTTCTACTTATTGATTTTTGCCTGTTCATTTTGTCCACACAAGACTTGGCCCAAATAACGCTTTTTTGCATAATGGCTTCTGATTGTATATATGGAAAATATCACATGCTACATCAGCCTTTTCTACACACAGAATACAGACATAGAGTTAACCATCTTAAATTAGAACCCATTAAAATAGTTAACAATAGTAGCAATAAGCAGTAACTGTTGAGGCAACGGTCACATCAGTCAAAAATATGTACAGCACATCTTACATAATAGGACAATCAAGATTAGGTAAAATGTAACATAGCATTAAGAGTCCAGTGGTCAGAAATATGTAACTATGTATAAAGTGCAGTGGACAGGAATATGTTAAGTATAATATGCTGTATGTAATGCAGGGGCCAGGAGTATGTTGGAATATGTAGTGCTGAAAACATAAGCATAGTGTATAGTGGGTATATAAAAGAATCGCCCCTTTAAAATAACCACCTTTTGTTGCTTTGCAGCCTGAAATGAAGACAGACACAGTTTTTGTTTGATCCATCTGTATTTACTCAGTGCAACTTATAACATCCAAGTGAAAGATATAACACCAAGATATCAGAATAAAAAAATAAAAATAACAGGGTTGGAAAAAGGATCACTCCCTTGTGTCAGTATTTTGATGAACCACCATTTGCTTTAATTACAGCCTGTAGTCTGTTGGGATATGTCTCTACTAACTTTGCACATCTAGAATTTGCAATGTGTGCAGTCCTCTTTGCAGAACTGCTCAAGTTCAGTTAAATTGGGTGGTGACCGTTTGGACTGCAGTCATTCCACAGATTTTCAATGGTGTTTCTGGGCTCTGACTAGGCCATGCAAGGACATTCACCTTTTTTCTTTTTGCTGTGTGCTTTGGGTCATTGTCATGTTGAAAGGTAAACCTTCTTCCCATCAACAACTTTCTGGCAGATGGCAGCAGATTTTCCTCAAGAATTTGACGGTATTTTGCCCCATCCATTTTCCCTTCTATCCTGAAAAGTGCTCCAGTCCCTGCTGCAGAGAAACACCGCCAGGATATTACCACCTCCATGCTTTACTGTAGGAATGGTGTTAATTCAACGGTGAGCTGTATTGGATTTCTGCCAGACATATCGTTTGGTGTTGAGGCCAAATAATCCAATTTTAGTCTCATCTGACCTTAACACCTTTTTGTGGCCTCGGAATCTTCAAGGTGCACTTTGACAAAGCTCAGTCATGACTGCATGTGGCCCTTCTTGAGGAGTAGCTTTTTTTCTTGCAACCCTCCCATACAAGCCATATTTGTGGAGAAGTTGTGATAATGTTGTCACATGCACACAAATACCACTCTTTGTCATAAATTCCTGCAACTGCTTCTAAGTTGCTGTAAGCCTCTTGGTAGCCTTTCTGACCAGTTTCCTTCTGACTCTTTCATCCAGTTTGGATCGATGTCCTGCTTCAGTTGCACTAGCTGGGACTGAAATGCTCCAGGAAAACACTTTTCATGCTGAGCTAATCAAATTGACCACAACGTTTCAAAGTTGAAAGTCAAGAAGGTGATTAGCTAGACCTGATTGAGTTTGCAAGTAATTTTTAGGAGAGGGATGATCCTTTTTCCAATTCAGTGTCTGCTTCTTTTTTTTTTTTTGTTCTGACATGTTGGTGTTATATCTTTCACTTGGGTGTTATAATTTGCACTGAGTAAATACAGCTGGATAAAACAAAAAGTGTGCCTGTCTTCATTTCAGGCAGGAAACCAACAACATTTGATTATTTTAAAGGAGGTGATTAATTTCTATACCCATTGTAACCCAGCATACAGTCATACTACAAGCAACAATATCTAATTTAATATATTTTGCAGAGTATGAAATGTTATATCACTAATAAAAAAAAAACAAGCATTAATTTATGTATGCTTACTGTATTATTTTTTTTTATTTTTTTTAGTTTAACCAACAGATATCTGAGATATAAAAAATAATTGTATTATTATTTAGTTATTTGAAGGGAACACATCATCACTTTTACAGTAGAAAATGCTTGCATATTTTAAGAAACACTTTTGAGGATATTAGTTAAAGTGATTCTAAAGGCAGAAGGTTTTCTTTATCTTAACCTTCAGTGTGCAGCAGCCCCCCTAATACTTACCTGAGCCCCATCTTGATCCAGCCATGTCCACGAGTGCCTCAGCCATCCGGGACTTTCCCTCCTGATTGCCTAAGACACAGCAGTGGCGGCATTGACCCTCGCTGTTGTCAATCAAAGTCAGTTAGCCAATCAGGAGAGAAAGGGGGCGGGGCCAAACAGTGGCTTTGTGTCTGAATGGACACACAGAGCTGTGGCTCGGCTCGGGTGCCCCCATAGCAAGCTGCTTGCTGTGGGGGAACTCGACAGGGAGGAGGGGCCACGAGAGCTGGCGAGGGACCCAAGAAGAGGAGGACCTGGACTGCTCTGTGCAAAACTGCTGCACAGAGGAGGTAAGTATAACATGTTTATTATTTTTAAAGAAAAAAAAATAGACTTCAGTATCACTTAATATTATTCATTTCCCTTAGATTGATATCCTTTGTAAATACATTACTCATGTAAACAAGGGTGTAGCTATGGCAAAAAAATACATGCTGCTGCTCTGGGGCCCAGGAACACAAGATGCCCTTTACTGCTTGTGTATGCATCGTGGTAAGAAATAATTAAACTTTACAGGCATACTTTTTTAAGAGGGGGTTTTGTACCCTATAACTAATGTAAACATGTAAAACAAGGATTGTGTATATTAAACTGTACATACTGTATATTTTGTACCATTATAATAGAATGTTTTACCTTCAGACTGATGGTAAAATCAGTCATTATCAGTCTTACTTATTCTATATTTTATCACTCTTAACACCTTATAAGTGTCTCTATTCTAGAAGGGTATTACTACGAGTCGCCATTAGAAATTTACACACATCTATTGCCAAATCATTATATACAAATAAATTGCAGATGCTATTAAGAGCTATTCTCCCACATGGGTTGCTTTCATATCTCCTAGTTATTAGTGGCCAGGAGTCAGCAATTTATTGCAGTCAGGACCTTTTCAGAGTCCAGAAACAATGGAAGTAACAGGATGAATTTAGGATTTCTATCAGTGGATTAGAACCCTTATGCTTCCTTTGTGTACTTAATTTATTTATTTACTGCAATATAGACAGAGCCACTATGAGGAGAAGAGACTGATGGAAAATTGAGGTTGAGAGGTATCTCTCAGTTCACCCCTTCCTATGAGTAACAAAAACACACATAAAACAAATCAACTTTAATAAAGTCCTAAACATTTTTAGGCATCGTCCCTAGGTTTCTTGGTGCATGGGCAGGCACACCATGTGAAATTTGATTGATCATTACCAATATGTGGGACATTTTGTTTTGATATAAGATGCCATTGTGTTATTTAAAGTTGATTGTATAAAGATGTTATGGCCAGATTGTAATGTGCATGGTGACCCTCAAATGGTGTGTTTTGAAAGCTGTCATCACCAACTTAGACCAGAAAACATTGAACTGTTTACTGAAATTTTAACATCTAGCCTGTTTGCCTCTGCATTTTGGAGGGCCCCCTATTGTGCAGGGGCCTCTCAGTAAGTAGCTTTGCCGGGACAGTGCGCCAAAACACCACTTCCTCTCATCAGTTGTCAATACAATCTCTGTACTTTCTTGCCTCATATTCTACAGTGGTTCAGATTCAATTAACAAACAGTCATGTCTACAGCTGGGGCCTGTGTGACATGGGTGCCCAGTTATTTTAGCTGGTGTGGCGGAGAACCATACCCGGTCACTTTACTGACTGACCCTTGTAATTGACCCCCACAGGTTCAGGCTAGGCATGAGTGTAGGTCAGCTCTACTTCTTTTGCTTGGGATGTTGTAGGGCTTTACTGCTGCAACTTCCTGCAGCCTTTGAGCAATTGTGGCTCAATATTAAACAGAGGCAAGTTTGAATTAGAAAAAATGTGGTACATTCCAAATAGGTAATACAGTTCATTCCCACGTGACTGGCAGTATTAGTCCCTAAGAAGTGGACAGGCCATACCTCTGGAGAGCACACAGTCCACACCTTGTCCCATTCAGAGATGTTATTCGAGGGGAGTGAGCTGTTGCCATGCCCTAATAATTCAAAATCATGGTTGCAGTTAACCTTTTCAGGCCTTACCACATGAATCCTCTGAAGAGACCCACACTATTCCTTCATCTTGGTCTATTCTTTCGTCAAAGCAAAAGGTGGGTAGAAAAAGGGGGAAGGTGGGCCTTTTTTTCTTTTTTTGGTGCTTGTTCCATTTCCCAGGTTATGACCGTTTTTTGTATTCTTTTTAGATACTGACATTGCTGCTCCTGATGAGTGAATATCTATGCTTCACGAAACGCGTAGAGCCTTGTAATTGCAATGTTCTAAACTGATCAAGTCACCAACATGTTTTACATGCTTCTTTTTATATGATCACCAGTTTTAATTTTGATACAATAGAAAGTTCTCAGTTTGTGTAGGCAGATCCCTTCCACTGTCATGTAATCATGTTTCTTTTGTACATATATGGAATTATACTGTGCAATTATTTATTGGTTGTTTGTATTGAATTTTGGTTAATAAGCCTACTATGTTTTGACCCCTCACTAATGACTGCGTTGCTTCATTTAAAGTCCCAACCTTCCCCCTTTTTCCAGTATATAGGGATGGAGGCATGGACTAATCCTGGTCCTTGCTTCATATAAAGTCCCAAACCTTCCTTTTTCCAATAGGTGGGTAAAACCTATCAAGGGCAGTAACCTCCTCTTATATGCACTACAATTGCAGACCAGAAATATTTAGTCCCACGAGCCATAAGTGATGTTTTTATGCTGTAGTACATGAATGTAATCAGTGGACCTCACAAACTAGATATAGCTTAGCTAAACTCATGAAGGGTTATTGCAAATCTGAGTGATTTGGGAGATATGATATCTCAGATATGAGAGAAGGGAAGAGGAAAGGATGCATAGTAAAAAAAAAGAAAAGAGGAGGGGAATCAATGTAGTTACCAACCAGTAGCTAGCTGGGGAACCTTTCTTTGAGAGAGCGTCAGTTTCTGACAGAACTACAGCATAATACTTGTAGTTAAGTGGTTTTCCAGTTTTCTGGGGAATCTGGCATGGATTCTATCTTTCATGCTTTTGTGTATTCTTTGCATTTGTTCCAGTGCTTTAAAGCTCCCTGAAGAATTTTAGAGCTTTTAAAACCTGTGTTCAGTTTTTGTTTACATAAGTATATGTAAATGCAACTACAAAACACATTCGCAGTCTAAGTCTAATTCCAGTAAATGTTTAATTTCTGTTCCTATTGGCAAGACTTTATATAATTTCCTGTCCCTGTAATGCCTGTACAGGAAATGAGGGATATGGGTGTCACCATGACAGGAAGGCACTAAAAAAATACTACCAGCTTGAATTCTTAGGCCCTCCACTAATATGTTTCTGTTTTTGTTGGGAGATTTCCCTTCATTTCCTGTCCTGACAGGAATTGATGGAAAATCACCTCAATACAGTATCATTTCCTCCTTTCTCCACAATAAAATATAAAGTTTTAAATAGAGTTAGGCTTGTCTGTGTATGCACCATACAATTTTTTCTTTAACGTGTTTGTAAAGACAGAAGGTTTTCTTTTCTATGCATGAAGGTAAAAAACCTTCTGAGTGCAAACCCCCAGCCCCCTTTTATACCTCAGCCTATTCTCGATCCAGCAATGTGCAGTGTGCAGAAGAGCCGAGGCTCTCTCAGCTCTCTTAGCTCTCTCACTTCTCATTGGTTTAGAGATAGCAGTCACTCACAGCTGTCAATCACAGCTAGTGAGCAGAGAGCTGGGGGCAGAGCAGAGCAGAGCACAAGTGCCCAAATAGGAAGTGGCTTCTTATGGGGGCGTTCAGCAGGGGGGAGCCAGGAGTGCCAGAAGGAGATCCAATAAGAGGAGGATTGGGGCTGCTTTGTGCAATCATTGCACAGAGCAGGTAATTCTAACATGTTATTAAAAAAAACAAAAACTTTTAGAATCATTTTAAGTTTTCTAGCCCCACTTTTGTGCACTAGAGAGAACAGGTATAGTAACTGCTGTTGTTAGCAGTCCAATCATTGGCTTCTAGGGGCACAACTGGAGCTCCTTCCCTCGGAGGGGTCACTGAGAATTTGCCCAAGTCTCCCTTGCTAGGACATGCACACTGACAAAACAGGCTCAGTCTAGGGGATGTCTTTATTGCTGAGTAACTTGAAACAGGAGAGTGGTTCAGGGGTTTGGGATACTCCACAACAATCAATATGATAACAAACTTCTAGTACAAATCCTTATACAGTAGCTGCAGACACACATGAAATTCCTACAGTAGGTCTTACTCACAATGTCCAAGGAGCTGACTGCCATCCAGCTTCCACAGGTAGTTCCTCAGTGAGGAAGATAGATCCTTCTTCAGACGGGGATTTCAGAATTGTGTTCTCCAGCAAAAATTATTTTAGAAATCTTCTCCAGGCCCAAACTGCAATTCTTGTCACACTCTAACTGCCTCCCGGAACCGGAACTGGAACCCTCCTAGCAAATGAAAGAACACTCCAGGCCTCCCAAATATTTATCACCTCCCAAGCCACCTGTTTGATGCCTCCTTCCAGAGATTGGTATAATAAATATTCATAACTGTATATTGGACTCTCCCTCTCCCTATATTCTGGAAGCTTCTCCCAGAAGCAGGTAGGAGAAATCGAAACACACAGCTTAGGAAGCCCTGACCAGTCAGAACAATAGATCACCAGTCCACTGACTATAGTGAAGTGAAAAACTAAATTTAGCCTAACAACCTCACTAGAGGAGAGTCTATAGTGGGCAGCATTTCCTGGTGAAAAAGGTTGGTGGCTGCATGAAGAAATGCCCTAACTATAAAGTTCTAGCATTTGCTTCAAATTATTTATAAAAAAAAAAAAAAAGGAGAAGTATTACCTAGTTTTGCACTCCCGTGACCCAGATTTAGCCGACAGCGAGCTAAAGCCTGCTGTCTGTTGATGCCACAGAGTTCTGCAGAGATCCTGACAATAATGATGGCATCCTCCCAGATGCCTGACTGGCAACTTGCTCAGCCTCTCAGTACACAGCTGAAAGCCTGAGCCAGCTACTCCTGCCCCCTTTGCAGTCTGACACTTCTTTGAACCCTGGAGGGGCAGAAAACAGAGTCAGTGACTGACGAGTACCGTTCTATGCTCAAAGCATACCCGAGAACTGAGTAATCGGTGGTCTTTGATCATCTAGTTCTCAGGGTAGAGCCAGCAGGGGAAAGCTGCAGCATTGGTTCCATGCTGCAGCCATCTGTGTGAGTATGTATGTTTATCTTTTTTGAATTCCTGCACTTCTCTTTTAACGCCCAGAGACCAGCTCTAAAACTTTCCCTAAAATTAGAAATAAAGCCTAATTGGATTCCACTTGCAACAACTTCGTTTTTTTTAATGGCTTTTCTTTTCTACATTTCATTGCATCAGCCCCTTTGCTTGAACCCAAGTAAATAATGATTCTCATTTATCACATCTTGCTCATTTTGTACAGAACCAAAGAAGATATTGGTGTGTGCTGTGTAAAAGAAAAAAAAAAAAAACAGAAATAACAATTGTCAACATCATCGTAATTATTATCAACAGTTAATCTAAATTAGCAGCTTGCATCCTGCCTGGCCATCATACAGGAGCTCATTATGACTATGTATAACAACATGGATAGCATGACAAAGTTCTATTTATAGTACATACTGGAATTAAAGTGTCTTATTCTGAGATAATACCCTACACAATACACATATTCGTTTGTTCCTAATGCTCTTTCTTATATTGTGCCATTCAGGTGCTTCAGAAACTTGGAAAAGCAGATGAAACAAAAGATGAACAGTTTGAAGAGTATGTGCAGAATTTCAAAAAGCAAGAGGTATGTTGCATTCTCATTATATTTCAGTTTTCAATAAAATCTTTTTGTTTAAATGTTGCACTGCATGTTTGGCAACCTGGACTCTTCTTAAAGAGGAACTTACATTGAAGGCATGCTGTGAATAATATACAACCAAAATAAAAAAAGGGGGGGGGGACACTGCGCTTGAGAAAAAAAATAGCTGCCAACGCTAAAGCCCTGTACACACACCCTGTACAGTCCGATGGACTTTTTTCATCGGACAAACTGATCGTGTATGGGACCCATCAGTCTTTTTTCCATCGGTTTTAAAAAATAGAACATGTTTTAAATTTTTCCGATGGATCAAAAACCGATAGCAAATTCCTATCGTCTATGGGCAAGTCCATCGGATAAAAAGCCCACGCATGCTCAGAATCAAGTTGACGCATGCTCAGAAGCATTAAACTTAATTTTTCTTGGCTCATCGGAGTGTTTTACGTCACCGCGTTTGGAACAGTCTGTTTTTTGACTGATGGTGTGTAGGCAAGACTGATGGAAGTCAGCTTTATCGGATTTCCGATGGAAAAACCATCGGATTAGAATCCATAGGATATCCGATCGTGTGTACGAGGCTTAAGAGTCAAGATACACACTTTAAAACAGGTAATTCTACAGAAAGTGCAACACTATAATGACAGCAGATTAAATGGTTAAGGGAAAACCTCCACCATATGGTCCCACCACTAATCACAATAATAAGTATGAATAGAAAAATAAATTAGCGCCCCCTATCACTTATTTTTCTAATTGCACAGTGTTTCTGACATTGCTAATTGGGGAGCAGCTATACGCTTACTAAGATCTATAGTATTAAAAAACATTTGGTGCAAGGTTTCCACCCTTTAAAAATAAGTATGAATTGATGAGTATACATACATCACAAAAACTTGTAAATCAAATAAGCAAGTGAGCATAAACAATGTTGGAAACACATATACAGTAAACAAAATCCACACTCTTCACAAAAAGTTCTCTGTGCTCCATGATCGATAACAGAAAGGTGAAGAAAATCTGTGATGCTGGGTCAAATTGGCAGCCAGAAAAGATCATGCTCCACAACCAAGGTGAATAATTCAAGCTGCTTACCAGATACGAATGACCGAGTGAATACCAGGTGGTCAGACAAGACGTGAGGAAATGGGTCTACCATATGTGGCTCACTCTGCTCATACTGCTCCATCAACACTCAAAACAAGAAACAAGATAGTGCAGTATGATAAAACCATTTTATGGGCAAAAGATAAAAGTTTGCACTTACAAGAATCTGATGTAAAACCAGCATAAAGTAAATTGAGACACGTAGAAAGTTTGTGGCGTTCCTACGGGCGTTCTTACTAGGGTGACCACGTGTCCCGGATTGCCGGGAAATTCCAGAATTTTGCAGGTCTGTCCCAGGTCCCGGGCACCTTAATTCCAGGACAATACAGTGTCCCGGAATGAAGCTGACACAGCCACCCCCCTCCCCATTATCTGTTGCCCCCGAAAAAGGCCACCACAATGCATACTCACTGACAGCACTTGTCCTGGCCGGGAATGTCTGGAGAGGCACAATCCCCGCCCCCTGCTTGAGATTGGAGAAATCATAAATCCCACCTTTTGTGTCTAATCACAGCAGGGCAGTGTAAAGCCAGCGTTGGAACAAGGTAAAAAGGGTCTCGGACAGTCAGGACAAGTGCTGTCAGTGAGTAAAGTGGCAATGCCACTTTTGGGGGCGTGATCAGTTCTTCTGGGTAGAGCGTGCATCTGCTACCCCAGCTGTGCTGTGATTCATTACACCACAAGCTGATTTTTGGGAAGGGGTCTCTGAATGCCCGTTTGGAAATGTGGTCACCCTAGTTCTTACGTGCTTTCCTTCAGGCACCAAGGAGGAAAGCCCGTAGGAACGCCGCAAACTTTCTACATGTCTCGATTGACTTTATGCTGGTTTTACATCGGATTCTTGTAAGTGCAATCTTATATCTTTGCTCATTAAATGGTTTTACCATACTGCACTATGGAAGCACCTCTCTTGTTTCTATTTTTGAGTGTTGCTGGAGCAGTATGAGCAGAGTGAGCCACATATGGTTTGAGGGAGACCTATTTCCTTTTCACCTTGTCTGACCACCTGTAACTCAGTGGTCATTCGTATCTGGTAAGCAGCTTGAATTATTCACCTTGGTTGTGGAGCATGATCTTTTCTGGCTGCCAATTTGGCCCAGCATCACAGATTTTCTTCACCTGTCTGTCATCTATCACGGAGCACAGAGGAGAACTTTCTGTGAAGAGTGTGAATTTTGTTTACATGGACAATCTCCGTCTATGTATATGCGTTTCCAACATTGTTTATGCTCACTTGCTTATTTGATGTATGGGTTTTTGTGATGTATGTATACTCATCTATTCATACTTATTATTGTGATTAGTGGTGAGATCATATGGTGGAGGTTTTCCCTTAACCATGCTGTGAATGATAACTGTCACAGTTGCTTGTGCTCTCAATCAAACTGTCAAGCCATTTAATAACTGGTGTCATAACTGTTTTCATGTGCTGCACTATGACAACTGCAGATCAGAACTAGACTAAGATGGCAGCTTCCTAGGCTGTAAACAATAGAAGGTATAGTTTTGCTTTAACATGTCATTTTATAGGATAATTTCACCTTTTGGTAAAAATTATACATGCACATATTTTTGCAGGAGCTTGGAAAACATTGCACCTGTGATCGGTGTATCAGGGGTGCAATGTCAGACTACTTTAAATAACCCCTTTCAGCCTGTACCTGCATACAGGCAGACTTTTTACATGCTACAGGGCTTGTGATTGAACTATGAGGCTGCTTATCAGTGACTTCACAGTCCATTTAATGCCGCGTAAACACGACCGTTTTTCATGGCGTGAAAAATTCAATTTTTTTAATTGGTCATTAAAAACTATCGTGTGTAGGCTCCAGAGCATTTTTAACGATGTGAAAATGCGCATGCTCAGAATCAAGTATGATACGGGAGCGCTCCTTCTGGTAAAACTAACGTTCGTAATGGAGATAGCACATTCGTCACGCTGTAACGGACTGAAGAACACGAGGCTGAAAAGCGCGAATCGGCTCTCACCAAACTTTAATAACAGGAGGATCAGCAAAAGCACCCCAAAGGGTGGCGCCATCCGAATAGAACTTCCCCTTTATAGTGCCGTCGTACGTGTTGTACGTCACTGCGCTTTGCTCAAGCATTTTTTTTTCACGATAGTGTGTAGGCAAGGCAGGCTTGGGAGGAAACACGAAAAATCACGTTGAGAAAAACTTCGTTGTTTTCAATGACATTAAAAACGGCCGTGTGTACGCGGCATAAAACTACGTAGTCAGCTGCAAAGGCCGACAGTTTAAGTCATTCAAATTATTTTCAAAAAGCCACAATGGGTGCCAGGAGAAGTTCCCTGCTTGCTGTCACTAGAGAGTAGCTGCAGCTACTGGAACATGTTACATGTTTCACCCTGAATACTTATCATTACCCTAAGAACTTATCCTTTAAAATGTTGTTATCAGCTGCTTGGAACCAGAGATGCCAAATTTTTATAAATGCGGTTATAACCTATATTTAGAGGATTATGAACAAATGAAAGTACCACTCATAAAAGAACAAAGCCAAAAAGTAACATTTTCACTGTAAAGTTTTATAAGCAGAATACAAAATGTAAGGATGAATTTGATTGGTTGCAGTTGGCACCACCTCCAAGATTCTTTTTTTCCAGTGTTAAGTCAATAATGCTTTAATATATTTGTGTAGATGTATGAAAGATTTTATATTACAATACATTGCATTTCAATGATTTCAACTTGCTATATATATACTTAGTAATGTTAGTATGTTATACAGAAAAATGAAAACTACAATTCAGTAATCTATGTCAGATGTAATGTAACAATGATAATAACTTAAAAAAGCAATTCCTATAGGCTTTCTGCACACATAAAAAGTTAATTGCAGATGTGGTTAACATTTCAATTAAGCCCTTACTCCTCTCATACTGTTTGAACAGTAAGCTCCAGACATTGCTGTGATACAATTATTCTGTGCTCTACTTTGGCATTGTAATTTGTCTGGCACAAAAATGCATATTAATTGCGGTATCTACAGTGTTTGTTTGTCAGAGATTAAAGTGATGTTTTCATCATTTCAACCTTTAATAATTATGATGTATGGTGAAATGCTTTGATTTAGAAAAGATGCCCCTTATCTTATGTTATGCTGCCTAATGACACAAGATGTTCAGTTATTTATTAAACCAATTAAGCTGTCATCGGTTTCATAAAGTGCAGTTATGATTTTTATAGTACTGTATATACTCGAGTATAAGCCGAGCTTTTCAGCCCTTTTTTTGGGGCTGAAAGTCCCCCCCTCGGCTTATACTCGAGTCAGCAAATTTTTTCCATTGTAAATAGTACCTGTAAAGAAATTGCGGCTGCAGCGTCCATCGTTCAAATTCCGCGGCGTCCATCGTTCAAATTCCGCGGTCTCTTCCTGTTCCTTCCGTGATAGGCGAGTCTCATCAGACACTCTCCGCCTATCACGAACGTTCTTTCATCCTCAGTTTTCCAACAGACGTCTGTGATTGGCGGAACACCCAACACAGTGTCTGCTGGGAAAACTGAGGATGAGAGAATGATCGTGATAGGCGGAGAGTGTCTGCTGAGAATCGCCTATCAAGGAAGGAACAGGAAGAGACCGCGGAATTTGAACGATGGACGCCGCGGAATTTGAACGATGGACGCCGCAGCTGCAACTTCTTTACAGGTACTATTTACAATGTAAAATAGGGAACAGCGAGCTAGGGAACAGTGGACAGTGAGGCATCGGCTTATACTCGAGTCAGTAAGGTTTCCCAGTTTTTTTGGCAACATTAGGTACCTCGGCTTATACTCGAGTCGGCTTATACTCGAGTATATACGGTATGTCTTCTGTATTAAAATATATGAAAGCCCTGAAAAAAAAACTCCTCTTATTTGCTGCTGTTTGGACTGATAAATATACCATTGACAACGTTTTGTTGTATCTATAATATGAATGGAAAATTGGGACTTGGACTTTTTAGGCACAGTAATACAAAAAGGTTTTATACAAAAATAGATTTATTGATAAGACATAAAATTCTCAAAATTTCTGAAAACCCACATTTGATACATATAACCAACAGTACCGTAACTGTAACCATACCATATAAAACTACAATATAACTTGGGAGTTGCAATAGCATCATTCCATGTAGTAGCGAGTCCAAGAGTATGGTTCGGTAGCAGCAGCACGGTAGAGAATTGTTGGATGAAAGAAGAAAATGGCTCGACATCAGGAGCAATTAAATGTTGGCTATCAAAGAAGTGGAAAGGAATTTAAATTATTATACCATATAATAAAGGAATACATAAAGCATAAGCAGTATATACAACTAGCAAGCTGCCTCAGCTGTTAACATGGCGGCCCGGTACAAACAACAGGATGCATCAGAAAGAGACAATAGGTCACTATGGGGGCGTGCATAACATGATAAAAAAGAGAAAATATATATATATTGTAGTGCAGATAGTTGCAAGAAGTGGAAAATAAATTGGCAACCCTTAAACAAAGCAATCACAGTGCTAATACACACACACATGAAATAAACAAAGCAAAAGTCCTGTGTTAAAATAATATTGTCCTGTATAGAAGTGCCACTGATGGAACACGCATATATAAAAGGGAAAAAGATTCCAATAGGTTTAGTTCATGAGCAGGAAGGACAAACACATCTGATGGTATAATGCCCGTACACACGATCATTTTTAATGTCATTTTTTAAACCAACGTTTTTCTCCTCGTTTTTTTTCATGTTTCCTCTCAAGCCTGCCTTGCGTACACACCATCATTAAAAAAAACGATCAAGCAAAGCGCAGTGACGTTCAACACGTACGACGGCACTATAAAGGGGAAGTTCCGTTCGAATGGCGCCACCCTTCATGTTAGTAAAGTTTGTTGAGCGACGATTCACGCTTTTCAGTCCGTTACTGTGTAATGAATGTGCTATCTCCATTACGAACGCTAGTTTTACCAGAACGAGCGCTCCCGTCTCATACTTGATTCTGAGCATGCGCGTTTTTTTTTCACGTCGTTAAAGCATACACACTATCGTTTTTCACGTCGTTAAAAAAAACGACATGAAAAACGACGTGAAAAAAGAGAGCATGTCCGGAATTTTTAATGGCCGTTTTTCACGTCATTAAAAATGCTCTGGAGCATACACACGATCATTTTTCAGGGCCATTTTTTAAAATGGCAGTTTTAACGGCATGAAAAACTATCGTGTGTACGGGGCATAAGTGTGTTAAAACTCTTCAAGACAGCTATAGGCAGAAATCCACATCCAACTTGTTCAGGTAGAGAATGGAAGAAATAGCAGCTTACCGGATCAGATGGATCTCTGTCACGGAGATCTATAGGGGCTCAAACTCATGTAGCAATCCCACAGGCAATCAGCAAAGGAACACTGCAATCAGATGGTATCTCAATCTTCAAAAGTTCTTCCCAAGAAAAAACTCCCTCCAGGTGTCGGCTTGTGCAAAATTGCTCACACAGCTGCTGACCGGAGAGGTGAGGAGGATGGAGGGCAGATAGTTGCTGACTCATTATGAACCAGACAGTATGCTGGTATTTATACATAAAGACCATAATGCACCAACAATGGAGCAGAAAAATATTGAAATAACAATAGGAGGGCCAGTTGAGGGAACAAAGGGATATGGCAAAAGGGGGGGGGGAAGAAAAATAAAAAGAAAGGGAGAAAAGGGGGGGGAATGGAGAGGGAAGGGGAACGGAACCCAGAATTGGCTAAAATATCATGTATCATGGTGGCCATCTGGTATAAAGTAGTTAACATGATTTTATTGGTCAAAATAGGTAGCTACTTACTGAATAATGTGAGACAAACAATACCAAGTAAAACCAACAGCCATATAATAGTACATGGGGAATTATCGAGGCGCTGAATGAGGATATTGGTAGAAGGTGTTCCAGTATCAAGACTAGACTCAGCCAGATGCTGGTTGTCTCAAGCAAAACATAAAGACAACAGTGTAAATTATGGTGCTTGTTAAATAGCTTAAATGGGCCATTAAAGCCTAACATATTGAAGTCCTGTAACTCACCA